>BMAW01109472.1:205857-219334 GCA_019974015.1 Nephila pilipes | reverse complement strand
GAAAGATAACTGCGGCCAAGTTCAGCAAAGTTCTTCCGAGAAGATTGACTCGGATGGTGGCTTGTCTGATGCTTTCCACATTTTCAAAGGTACGTATCATCCACGTACTCCCCATCGATCTTTTGCTCATTAGTGTATATCGTTTAGAAAATGAAGAGATCAACGTTCTCGTAAGATAGTGATAAGAGTGGGAACAGATAGATTTCTATGGATATTGAAATGACAGTGAAATTCACGTTAAACTGCCATGATAGACTAGTTATCCTTGAAAAAGAGAGTCGTACGCTAACTCGCGGTATTCTATCGTCCATGATTTCAACTGAAATTTTTTTTAAGACTTCACGAACTTAACGCCACCTTCAGTGCATTTCTCACTGCATCTGATGAATTTCTAGTCTTTCAAAAAAAAAAAAAAAAAAAAAAAAAAAAAAAAAACATAATGACAACCCCTTTTATTAATTATCTTGTTTGTTGGAATATGAAGGTCACTGTACACTCGAAACTTGTTGCTTATGTAAAACCTATTATTTTAAAATAACTATGGTCATACAATAACAGACCTAATATTTTGAGAGGTAACGTGCCATCTATTAATTGATTGATAATTAAAATCAATTTAAGTATTCAATGAGTCAATTTCATCAATTTAATTAAAAGGGATATTAATACAACATGTTCGTTGTCATTGATTCATTGATCATAACAATCTAGATTGAAGATAAGCATAATTATTGTGTCATTTTATGCTTTTCCATTGCAATTTATTTCGACGATATGTTTTACTTTTTCTTAATTTAAAGAAACGTTCGTTATATATATATATATATATATATATATATATATATATATATATATATATATATATATATATATATATAACAGGTCAATTAGAAAAGTCTCCGGTCTTACACATAGATGGTATCCTTACAGAATTAAATCCATATTTTTTAGTTTGCTAACCTCAAAAGATGCGTGTATAAATTTGACAGCTGTCAGTCATTAGTTTGTATTATAGCATTTTGAGTGAAGCAACTTTTGTTATTATGAAGAAAAAAAATGGATAAAAAGGAATTTCGCGTGTTGATAAAATATTGCTTTTTGAAGGGAAAAAATACAGTTGAAGCAAAAACTTGGCTTGATGCTGAGTTTCCGGACACTGCCCCAGGAAAATCAACCATCAAGGATTGGTATGCTAAGTTTAGACGTGGTGAAATGAGCACCGAAGACGGTGAACGCAGTGGACGCCCAAAAGAGGTTGTTACCGACAAAAACATTAAAAAATCCACAAAATGATTTTGAATGACCGTCAATTGAAATTGAATGAAATAGCAGACACTCTAAAGATATCAACTGAACGTGTACATCATATCATTCACGAATATTTGGGTATGAGAAAGCTCTGTGCAAAGTGGGTGCCGCGCGAGCTCACTTTTGACCAAAAACAACGACGAGTTGATGATTCGGAGCAGTGTTTGAAGATGATCAAGCGTAATAAACCAGAGTTTTTGCGTCGATATGTGACAATGGATGAAACATGGCTCCATCATTTCACTCCGAAGTCTAATCGACAGTCATCTGAGTGGACTGCACACGATGAACCCGCTCCAAAGCGTGGGAAAACGCAACAGTCGGCTGGCAAGGTTATGGCGTCTGTATTTTGGGATGCGCATGGAATAATTTTCATTGACTACCTTGAAAAAGGAAGGACCATCAACAGCGACTATTACATAGCGTTATTGGACCGTTTAAAGGACGAAATCGCCGAAAAACGGCCGCATTTGAAGAAAAAGAAAGTGCTGCTTCACCAAGACGATGCACCGTGTCACAAGTCAGTGAAAACGATGGCACAAATCCATGAATTGGGCTTCGAATTGCTTCTTCAGCCACCGTATTCTCCAGATCTGGCCTCCAGTGACTATTTCCTGTTCTCATATCTCAAAGAGATGTAGCTGGGAAGAGAGAATTTTCGTCGAATGAAGAGGTGATCGCCGAAACTGAGGCCTATTTTGAAGCAAAGGACAAATCGGACTACAAAAATGGTATCGAAAAGTTGGAGGGTTGCTATAATCAGTGTATCACCCTTGAAGGGAGTTATGTTGAATAAAAAAAACTAATTTTGCCAAAAAAATGTGTTTTACTATGGTAGGCCGGAGACTTTTCAATTGACCTGTTTTAGTAGCAGTTTTCAAAATTATAGAATTTTTTTTGGTTCATCAAATTCGGAATAAGTAGTTCATGCAAGTAATCTAGCATGCTTAAATGGGCTTATGTTTGTGCGCTGATGTATTATTAGTCTAATTGTCCTTTATGTCTAGTTGCGCGAACTTTTATAATCAGGGAAAATATATGATTCTGGATTGGAATAAAACATGATAAAATATTTGAAAGCTTTATATTTTGAGAGATGACGCGTCATGTATTAACTGATTTGCAAAGAAATCAATTTATTTATCCAAACCATTAATTGAATTTATTAATGCAACTGAGACATTACTATAATTTGTCAATTACTATTGATCATATCAACCTAGATTAAATAATACGCAGTTGGTGCTTCATTATATCCTTTTTCATTTCAGTATAATTTGACAATTGTTTTCTTTTAGAGTTTTGAAAAAATGTTTCGTTATCTTAGCAGTTTATAGGATTTCAGATCTTTTTGACTCATCAATATTAAAACTGCACCATTCAGTTTCTTTCTAAAGATCGTCTAAATTTCAAAATATTTATGTGAATAGTGCGATATATGGCTATCAAGGAAACAGCTAATTCTTTAATATCGGACCATTATTATTTTAGTTTTAAAATTGTCTACCTATAATGATATTTTTCTAGCATTTTAAAACAATTGGGAGGTACCTTTTTGTTTATTTTTAGATGTTTCTATGTTAATATTACACTATCAACTCATTAATGCTTAGTTTTAAAAACTCTATTTGTAAAAATGTGAATGTGTACACCATTTCTTGAATTTAATTAGAAAACGCAAATATGAAGAATGAGTGGGTAATATATAAAACTAGAGACCCTTATACTAAGATAAAAAAATTGCATTTCACAATGAATTTTAACAAGAAAATATTATCATCTTATTTCTTGCGATCATTACTTCTATTTCATTCTTATTAACATACATTCTGAAACATTCTTAAAAATTGTTGAGAGAAACATAATGAATTATCTTAGTAATACAAAATCACAATTTAAAATCCAATTGCAATGAATTAAATTTAAATAAAATCATAAATGTAAATGATTTGTACCAGATTAAAATGACACTTACTTTTGGAAAACGTTCCTCATGTTCTATATAGTTTGGCAGAAGTTGGTGGTGAAATCTTGGAGCGTCAATGGCTTTTTTAATGTCTTCTCCAAACCACAGAGTTCTAATAATGATCTGAAACGAAAGAAAGAAAATAACTCATAGCGCATTATAACCTTAAAATTAATTAAAAATTTTCGATACTTTACTCAATTACAAAATATTCAAAGGGGCAGATTCAACTATTTAAGCAGTTGTAAATGAGAAAATTTAATTCCTACTTTCACTTTCCCTACACTAATTGTAAGGAGTTAGAAATAGTTTGCTTTTTAAATAAACTGAACTGAAGCTTTTACAAATGTTTTTCTGGACAATTTAATAAACTTTAATTAACTGTAATATGACATTTGTGGTATAAGTAGATAGCTAAAAGTGGTGACCCGGACGTGATTTAAACACGAATAACTAAACTTGTAAATTTCAACAATGCGTACCAGGAGTGCAACAGCTTCTCAACTGTCTTGAACTTCACGCGGCCACTGGAACCAAAGTTTTAAGGGTTACTGTTTCCAGAAAGCTACATGAAACAGGTCTGTTTGCAAAGAAGACTTTATGTTTACATCCCACTCCTTTTTGTGCACAGAAGAGTTCGCTTAGCGTGATGCAGAGAATGTCTACATATAAGCAGGGATCGGAGGAAGAATGTATTCACTGATGAATCAAGATTCAATCTAAGCATTGATTCTCTAAGTACCTTCATCTGGAGGGAACCAGGGATTTGCTATACGCCCTCCAACGTCAGAGAAAGCGGCCAGTATGACAGCAGATGTTTGATGGTCTGGGAAGACAACATGGTGGAAAGGTGCACAGATTTCTATGTCTTTGTAATTGCTTCGAGTTAGAGAGATGAAATTTTAGAGCTAATTGCTCGAAGATTACCACGCCCACGGGCACGATATAGGTAATCTATTATATTCTTCTAATGTGAATATGTTTTGTATTGGTAATTATTTTTGGACTAAAATTACGTTACATTTTATTACAAAGTTAAGAAAATAAATATAATGCTATTTTGGGAAAAGTTTTATATATATTTTGTGTAAACTAACCTAGTAAAAGTGCTTGAAAAAATTATCTAAATAATAAGTTAAAAATATTTTCACCTTCTTGTTCGTTATTGATTTCATGGAAATGTTACAAAAAGAGGAAAGCTCACAAGAAGCCAAAATATTTTTTATCGTCAGTTTTTTAACCTCGTTTTAAAGAGACACAACGAAAATTGGCGATAGATACATTACGAAGGCCGTTCAATAAGTCCTTATAAAATGCAAGAGATGGCATTTGTAGCATCGAAAATGGTTTGTTTTTAGTAAGCATCATGACTCACTAGACAGCTATACAAGTTTTTTCCATCGCATGGTTTCATTTTTATTGCCGATTGAATCAAGAAACTTAAGTTTATTTAGAAAAACGGGGAAAAAGGGTGATAAAACACATATATTTAAAAGGCTTAACACCGAAAAAGATCAAAGCTAAATTGAAGCTCATGGCACATCTGCTCCTGCCTTTGCAACTGTTTACAAATGGATTAATGAATTTAAATGGATCAACGTCGTTTGGGATGTCCAGTGAAAGTGACTACTCCCGGAATGATTGACAAAATCCACGATATGGTAAACGTATGGGTGACTCTGAGGCTATTTTGGCGTGTTTTCGTAGCAATGTTCAAATAGATGCCTATTTTGAGGACCTTCCGAAAGCTTACTTTTTAGATGGCTTAGAAAAGTTGGAGAAATGCTTGGAAAAGTGTATAGAGCTAAAAGAGAGATTATGTAAAAAAAATCTACCTAAAATAATGTTGTTGTTTTTATATCTTTTTGTAAGGATTTATCGAACTATCCTTGTAATTTTAAACCATGTTCATATGACAAGGCCGAATTTCCCTACCCAAACTTCCTTGTCATGATCAAACGAGAACAATTTACTGTAAAGTATTCCTCGTTATTCATCAAGACATGTCTATGTGATTTTTAGATTCAAATCTCTGATCTACCAGCCCCACATACACACATGATCACAATCTATACAACCAGGCTATCACATTTCTATCTCTTCAGGAAGGATACATTGGAAGATAACCTGTTATTCTGATCTTCTGCTTCATTTACCAAACGTAACATTTATACCATAAGCAGACATTATTTTCTAAATTCATTTAGAAAATAATGTCTACTTATGGTGTAAATGTTATTAGCAACCTAATGTAACATCAGCCTAACGCCTTCAGCAGTATAAATGTTGTCAGCAACCTCTATTATAGTCTACTACGGTCTTTGGCGGAATCAGACCAAGAATCCAAAGTTCATTTGGAACAATGACAATCTACTTGAATCTCTATGCTACGCGATCATTTTATACAGTAAATCTTTCTTTTAGAAATTTTTAAACACAATAAAATGCATTTATATGTAGTACATAATGAGAATAAAAATTGTATTATTAACGTTACATGAAATTTTTTTTATTTTGTTATTGTATTTACCAAATAATTTTAAAAGTAAATTAGAAAACATTATTTTTTTTTGAATGGGCTTCACTTAAAGAATGATTTCTACCTGAAAGATTTATATTTTATTCTGTCATTTCTAATGATTTTACTCATAATAACTATGATCTTAATAATTTTAAATTTTTATGTATTTACATCAAATAATACCAATGAAAAGAGCAACTGCAGTATACGTCTAGATTGGAGCTATTATCTTTTCTTTCTTTTTTTTTTTTTGTAGTTAAGGAATCCAATGTCAAATTTTGAGCATGCCGATTTTCTATATTAAGTTGTTCAAAAAAGACTCAGTAACCAGGCATATACTGCATCTAGGTCGTAACTTACTTGAGCAATGCTAGTAGTAATTTGTGTGCCACCGTTTCCTCCAAGAGTTAATTTGACATCGCCATTAGAATCGGTAATTATTGCCGGGCTCATTGAAGAAAATGGTCTTCTTCCTGGCTGGACGTGATTTTTATGTGTTGGCGGTATGTCGAAAGAATTGGTAATATTTGGTGACGAGAAATCATCCATTTCATTGTTCAGTAGAATACCAGTAGATGGTGATAATATCATGCTGCCAAAACTAGAAAACAAATAATTTTAAATAACTTTGATAGAAAAATATTAACAGAAATAAAATATGTGAATAAGTAAATCCATCAACTATAAAGTATGCATATTCTCCGACTAAAGGTAATGCCGGTTGTAGAAAAAAACCCTATACTGATACATTACTGTACGTACAGATTCATTTTTATATTAGGATTAGAATTGGTCCAACTTTTAAAATGACTGTTGACCATATCACTTGGCATCATTTTTGTCTTAGCATATTTTTACGGAGTGATGCATTGTTAGTTTGGTTTGGCTTCTTTCCTCGCAATAGTTGTACTTCTGACCATTTCTCAATCACAAATTTCTTAATTAGGTTTTACACAATATGTTAATTGCTTATAGGACAATAAAATAGAGGAATAAACACCATAGGAGTTTCACGACATTATTTGAATTCTTATTTAATAGCATTTGCATGAATTCCACAAAAAAAGTTCTCTGATATGTCAAGTGATTTTAAAATGTATGCCGGTTGTTTAATGTTAAATAGCTTCTTGAGAGTAATGTCCGGAAATTACTGGGTTTTGAATATTTGCTATTTAAGAAGTAATAGCTATATCTTTAACCAGTAATTATTAAAGGGGATTACACATTATGTAAAAAAGCTACATAACTATTTATGGTCCTACATGATGCCCAGGAATATTGTTTTTCTTACACAGAGATGACTGGTTTCAATTAGAACCTAGATGTGTGAAAGATCATGCCCTCTTTAACTCACCAAATTAAGATTTTTTTTATGAAATCCATGGTAAAAAAAATAAATAAATAAATAAATATCATTGCAAAACCTTACTGATGTAATTGGTAAGATAAGTGAGATAAGAATCTACAATTGTTCAGTTGTTTAATCTGGTATATTAAGTCCGATTTCGATAAGACTTTATGTTCCTCTAAAGATTGATTTAGAATGTCCACGCAGACAATAAGACTGATTAAGATCTGAGTCCGCGCAGTCAATCCATATAGTGTGGGGCCTTCGTCTTTTCCAGATGTCCTTCAATTTTGTAAAGGTCATTATTTTTACAGGGTCTATATTCTCAACATTTAAAAATAAGTCCAAACCACCTGATTCAATAAAATTTAATAATTTGGGCAATATTATGTTGTCTATATTTTCAATGCATTTAATGGGGTTATACAAATTCCATTTATTAGTCTCTCTGATTGGATCAATATATTTTCGATAATTTTTCTTTCAATTATTAAAAGTCTATCTTCATCTGTCTTTGTTATTGGCTAAACTCACTGTCATATAAAGGGTATCGTAAAGCTATAATTATTGCTATCCGGAGAAAATTATTCTACTTATTAATTGATCCTTATATACATAATTTTGTAAATAACAGCTATTAAGTTGATTTTCATAATAGTAGATTGAAACAACCAGCAGTATCGTAAATTTAAATTATTCCGGGATAATGAGAAGTCTAATTATTACTAAATATAATCCAGATAGAAACTTAATTTCTATTTATTATTCTTAAGGCTTCTGTATATATAATCACCAACCAGAGTTATAGATTTCTTCCAGAGTTTCTTGACCTTTCGAAGTTCGTCATTGCAGAATTCAGTAGATGTGTGTGTGTGTGCAGAACTTTACCTTCTCCATACTGCGGATATTTCAATTTATGACTTTTCAATACCAAATAAATCGACATTAATAGCTGTAATTTACAACATTATGTACATAAAGATCAATTAATACGCAGAATAATATTATCTATATATCTCGCTTATTTCTTAGTGATAATTAAACCATAACGATACCCCTTCATACAATATGATATTAGGTCCGATAAGGGTTTTATAGAGATTTATCAATGTAATCAAACTCTATAGACATATTTTTATGTAATCAAACTCCATAGATGGTCTTCTGCCTGGTTGGACGTGATTTTCATGTGTTGGCGGTATGTCGAAAAAATTGGCAATATTTGGCGACGAGAAATCATCCATTCCATTGTTAAACAAATTTTGTAAGCCCCAACGTCTATTAGTCATACGGTAATACAGATTTTAATGTTATTATTCAAAACTATGACATATAATAAAATTAGTAATACATGAAAATGAGGAAAAACATTCCAATTTCTTTTTTCACCATCGCTGGGGCTCTATTCTGGCGAGCTTTTATTCTCGTACTTTAACTAGTGGGAACTTTCCACAACACAGCATTGGATGTGCATGTGAGGATGATTCACCTTTATTCACATAGCCACTAAGATGCCTTGATATTACGACAAGTGATTTGTTTTTATGGGATTATGTCAAAGATCTTGTTTACAAACCAACTACCCTGAAAACACTTAATGAACTTAAATAATGCAATTGTGCTGCATTAAAATCCGTTGGGAGTGTAAAATAACAAACTGCAAGGCACGAATTTGATTACCGATTATATGTTTGTCATGTGACGAAAAATGTACTCATCTAAAATTTATAATTCAAAAGAACTTGGGATATATTTCTTAGTTCTTATGTATTAGGGTCTTTATTGTGTGCAATAGTTTTGAAAATATAACGTTTTAAAATCCAGTCATTTAATTACGATAACCTTGCGTTAAAATACGAAATGTCTACGAAAACAAATTTGTCAGAAAGTATATACATAACAAACACATAAGATACATGTCAATAAAATATGAAAATTACTTACTAAGCATTGACAGTGGACGTAACAGAGACTGCGTCCCCATTTGGAGCAATTATGGAAACATGAGCCGTGCCATGGTCTTCATGAACGGTGACATTCACTCCATAGTGATCAGGGCTATACGTTCTCTCGTCATCTATCTTTTTTCGAATAATGTCGGCATATTCATCTGATGTTAATTCCAACGTTAACTAAAAAGATAAAAGAAATGATCGCACTGAGTAACTCCAATAGTAGATAGTGAAATAAAGATATTTTAGCAAAATGAAATCTTATGAAATTTCAGTAAAATGAAAATTTGACAAAAATAACACAAATGGGTTTTTTTTTCTTTTACGTATTACTTCAGTTAATTTGAGTGCAAAACTATAAACAGACTTTAAATTTTTTTAAAATTGGCAGTACAAATTTTAGTAAAGATAAACTATGTTAAATACTAAAATTTTTTTAAGAAAATATCTTCATTAATAATTGATAACAGTAGAAAACTATTGCGTATTTGTAACATGCATATTTGAGTGCGTTTTTTTTAAACTTCCCATTACGATATAAAGTATTCAATAACTTGATTGCATTGACTTTTCTGTCACATAAGATGAATATAGTTGGAGTAACTGTGGTATTATAAATCACACTAATAAGTTACTTCTTATAGATAACATTGAGATTCATGTCACCAAAATACAAGTAACATACAACCTCTGACAATAAAGTTCGGTGAATGAAGTCAGAACGGCAGATCTAGCAACACTGGCGGAACAAAACGCTGCACCTGCGTAGCTGCAAGTGTTGACCATCTGCCCCTACCGTTGTTTCGTAGAGCGTCGTTTGTGTTCCATGTAAGACATGTTTTACTAAATGCTTGTTTAGTGCGTTGGTTTTTAACTGAGAACAGGAAAATGAATGAACAAAAGATCAATTTAAAGTTTTGTTTTAAGTTTGGCAAGACACCAAAAGAAACTCATGCGATGCTGGTACGTGTTTATGAAGATCAAGCACTGTCCATGAAGTGTGTGTACGAGTGGTTCGTCCGAGCATGGAATGGCGTTCTCCTTCATCACCTCGTCGGAAAAAGGTCAGAGCAAAAAAATCATGCATAAAAACGATGCTCACCACCTTTTTTGATAATCAAGGCATTATCTACAAGGAATTTCTACTGGAGGGAACGACGATGAATGTTGCAAGGTACATAGAAATTTTGACCCGTTTCATGAAACATCTAGGCAGGGTACGACCCCAGTGCGCATAACAAGGCTCATGGTTTTTTGTTCACGACAATGCCCGCCCTCACACAGCCAATATCGTCAAACAATTCCTGGCAAAAGAGGGGGTGGTGCAAGTTGAACATCCATCATACTCGCCAGATCTCAACCCTCCAGACTTTTTCCTATTTCCACGACTCAAACTCGCTTTGAAAGGAAAGAGATTTGACGATATCCCTGATATCCAACAAAACGTGAAGAGTCTTTTGAACTCCATCCCAAAAGAAGACTTCTTGCAAAGTTTCCAGGACACGTATAGCAGATCTCAGGGGTGCATAGTTATGGGAAGTGACTATTTCGAAGGACAGTAAGGTAACTTTCGTTAATATTTCATCTCCGTTAATGTTACAGGACTATTCACCGAACTTTATTGTCAGAGGTTGTATTTCTTGATTAACCAATGATCTTTTTCATTACACTTAAATCGACTTAAAAACAAAAGCATTTCCAATAGTTCTCGTGGTACTTTTGGAAATTTCATATATAACGTCTTTTTTTTTTAATCTTTATGCCATCATGTACTCGTGAGAGGGAGGCGGGAGTAAGAAGAAACTCCAATATTTAGCCAATTAAGTAGCACCTCACGCGCTTCCATCGAGGAAAATCCCTCGAGACGGCCCCTAGGGGTAGTAAATAATCGGTAATTTTCCATTACCTACTCGAACTCCTTTGTATGCTTGAGATGAGTTGTTCCTTAATATCTATCTCCTAAGTGAACATCAAACAAATAATTTTTCTTTCTTTCATCGACTTTTCTTATGCACGATATTATATTTAAAGGCAATGCATTTCGGAGAAGAATCTTGCAAAGTTCAATACTTATGTTAAAATAATACCAACCATTTCTCCAAACCAGAGAATGTTACAAATAGATACGATATTATATCGATAATTAAAATGTATTTTGCCTTACATTTTGAAAAAGAATGATAAATACCTACATAATACAGAACAGAATGCAAAAGAATATTTTCAAATGTGTGAAATCTTGGCGTAAAAAATGTTATAACGGACATAATATGTCATTATACTTGAAAAGGACAAACTTTGATGTTTTAACTTTAAAAATTGTGACAAAAGAATATTCATTGAAAGAATTCCTATCAGAACGACGACTATTCATTTCCATGAAATAAAAATAAATACTGAAGAAGTATCCACCATATTTTTGGATTCACGGAAAGCTTATCTAGCCGAAGAATTAAGAGCTGCAAGAATCGAACAGTTCCATAAGCCACCAATATAACTTTGTCGATACGAAAAGGGTGTATGCAAAAAAATGTGGGGCTCGGCCGAAAGACATAATAAAAAAACATGGCGGAGCGAGCATCACCACCAAGAATCATATATAAATAAGTCTGTGGTGTCGCATTACATACACATACGGGTGAATTTCTATGACAACGAATTCACAATAAATAGTACCCATTCATTATTATTCTTGAACAAAACTAGGATTTTTTTTGCTACCTAAATGATTGGCGTGAATTCGTCTACAAATGCTCCAATTTTCATTGGTCTATAGAAAAGTGCACCAACTATCACGGCCAACGGGACTTTACACAAGAACTCAAAGTTCATTCAGAGAAAAAGAAATTAATATTATGTGAATAATCCAGGTTTGAGTACTTTTATGACTTTTCAGATGAGCCATTTACTGGTTGAAATTTGGTAAATCCTATTTTAAAACGTTTTTATGCATTTCACTTGGTATATGTGTGTGTCATCAAATTTTCGATCGTTAATTTAACCAACTTCCCCTCAAGCTAGAGCTCTGAAACTTTGGGAATCGTTCTTACTCGACTAACAATGCAATATTTAGACATTTGCGACAAGTTTTAACTAATATTTTCTTTAATAATGTAGTTTAGCCCAACCACTTGACGTGATTTCAGAAATTGGCACCAAACGTGGCGATTTTTTTTTTGGCTGAACGTTAAGTCCGTAAAATGGACCGGGGTAGCCACATTTGGCAAAATACCACCAAATAATTCTTGCCACCAAGGGTAGTTGGGTTAAACTGCACTCCAATCATTTAATTTACCGGATGAATTAATTAATTTGAGTTAGTTTTAACGTTTTTATTATATTTCACTTGGTGTGTGTCTGTCTGTGTGTCATCAAATTTTCTATCATTAATTTAACCAACTTCCCATTAAGCTAGAGCTCTGAAATTTTGGGAACCGTCCTTACTTGCCTAACAATGCAATATTTAGATATTTGCGACCAGTTTTAACGAACATTTCCATAATTTTCTTTAATAAACTTTGCCACCATATAAAAACGTTGGTTTTCATCTCGAATTATTAGAGTTATTATCGGCAAATGATATAATCATGACTGAGATTCATATTATGCGTCTGATAAGAAAATAATGGCAATGAAACATTGTCGTTAACAAATAAAAATTTTCTGTGATATACCAACCTGTTTCATATCATCCGAATCACTGTCTTCTAGTTCCATTCGGCGAGCGTATGCAAATTTGAAGGTTTCTATCATTCGGTGTAGAGCCTTCACAGTTTCCCCACGCGTTTTTCCAACATTGGCATTAAGGTCTTCGTATCCATCTAACACTCCAAGTATAAATGCCAGAAGGGCCCCGCTGCCGGGTGTAGATACGCTGTAGAGGGTCATATTGTTTCTCAGAGCCTTGCTGATAGGTTCACGATTTTTGGGAGCGTACCTTCGCATATCTGATTCTTCAATAATGCTGCCTGTGCGTAAGAAAAGGAGAAAAAAGTATAATTGATATGAAATTTTGAAACTGCAGAGAACTTTACTGCAATAAAATATTTAAAATAATTCCTTAATTTTTTATTGCCTCATATATTATCTATTGTTTTTGGAGAAAAAATTGAGGGACTGGAAAGAATGAAGAACAATCTGATATTTTGTTGTGTTTTTCGAAAATTGTTACAAGTCGATGTAGTATTATAAAAATAAGACAAATGCACAGTAATTTATTTGTTTGAAACAATAGTTTTAACTGGATCCAAATTCTAACAAAATAGAAAATTAAATAATAATAGAAATATATGAAATAAATAAAAATAATAATAGAACAATAATAATATCTGAGAAAGAATAATAATAATGGGAATATTAATAATAGAATAATAATAATGGGA
>BMAW01109472.1:190347-205847 GCA_019974015.1 Nephila pilipes | reverse complement strand
AGAATAATAATAATGGGAATATTAATAATAGAATAATAATAATGGGAATATTAATAATAGAATAATAATAATGATAGATTAATAACAATGAATAATAATCATAATTGAATAGAATAACAGAAAATTATTTAAAATATGGATTCTTTAAGAGATAAGATTTTTTTTATGTAAAATACAGATCATGAGAAGTGAAAGTGCAGATTTAAATTTATTCATATAATTCATATAGAATATGAAATTTTTTTTTTCATTCTGAATTGATTGAAAACTTAATGAAAGAATTTGAATTATGAAGGATTTTCGCAAAATTGATTCGATTGGGCTTCTGTTTAGATTATCATTTTAAAGTAATGCAACATCACTGCTATGAATCTTGTTAATTCGAATCACATTCAAATGACAATGATGGTACCTCAAAAAATGTCTCATCTTAGCAGCTTCCACATCATTACAAGGACAATGTATTAAACCTTGCCACATTTAAAGAGTAACATTCTCCTTTATTATATAGAGCTGTTTATCAAAATTTGAATTTACAATGTTGTTGACACTTCCATCAAATTAAATCCCCCTATGACTCAATAAGGAGACGTATTATATAGTTATAGCCGCTGTACTGTATTGCAGACTATTAATAAAGATGACTTGTTTTCAGGACATCACGTTCATTTGCGCACATCTTTTCAAACATAAATTATATACACAATTTTCACAAGCATAATTTTCAACATTTGTTTTTACATCTTGGAATCAAACTAAATTCTATTTTTTTTGTTTGTTGCCAGTATATTTCTAAAAACAAAAATATGATCTGGTGTTGCCAATAGCATAATTTTATTTCTTTGTGTAACAACTTTAATCGTGTTTAACTTAAATCGTTTTCTTTTAAATATTGAATATATCACACCGCTTCTACATCGCATTATAAAGTATTTGCAAATTATCGGAATAGTTCTGATGCAAAAACAGGAGTTCACTACAAAGCTTGAGTATACAGATGAAACGGAAAATTTATGCTGATTGTTAGGAGGGAATTCGTAATTTTATCTTCTGCCTATGGTTAAAAGACAAATGAAAAATTTTGCAATGTTCATTGCATGGCTATAAAATATAGAAACCTTCTGATTTAATCGCAGTCAAAGAGTTGTTAACAGACTTAAAATGAGTTATACAGTAATAAACGAGTCATGTTTCGTAATCACCACCATGATGGATTAATTTAAAAAAAAAATGGTTTTATCACACTGCATATCACTTATTTTAACCTACGGTGACTGTGCATAATAACATTCTCTGTATTTTTGTGAACTTCTGTTTAAGATACAACGCGCTGTATTTTTTTTGCATTTTACTTATGGTATCATCCACATTTCAAAATTCCCTACTGAGACAGGGTTTCTCTTACGTCATAGGGTTTCACTTACGTCACCCTCTAAGACCTCTAATTTAAATCCTTTAACATAATGAAATCGTATACAGTAGTGACGTGTACAGTCTTCATGGTTGTCAGCAGATTCGCCTGGCATAAACTTCAGATGCATGTTCTATTGAGTCATGAAGAAGATGATCTTCACATTAATGTGTAGTGGATGTCTGGCCAGTTCTACCAATTCAAGTTTTGAGCAGGTTCTCAATCATTACTTCACGAGTTCTATAATATGATATCTTTTACGATAGTAGATAATCTGAGTAGTCTAGTACACTATTTTAACATCTGGACAATATGTTGATGACTCCCAGTGACCAATGGATCACCCACCATGACGTAACACTTTGGGGATCTTTTAACATGACTACGCAAAGCCCTAAATGGCTTTAACTCCTCTACATTGCCTATGATTTATTCAACCACCTCATTGGTCACCAAAGTTTCCTTATTTTTAGTCAATTGAATACGTAAGGGACATAATAGACTACCAGATTCAGGAAACATCTCAATATCCAAAATCTGGTGCAACAACAGAAAAATACATGGAAAAATTTGTCGCAGAGTAAAATAAAGATATATAATTTATGATCCAGCTATATACAAACATGCATCGTATCTAGCGCCTGTTTCATAAGCTGTTGATCGTTACATTCTATGTGCAATTGCTAATCAATGCATTCCAAGATAGTGAAATTGAAATAATTTAAGCATATTTTATTTCAATAAAATAATTTCTCGTTTCAATGCCTTTTCAGAAAAAAAATTAATACATTACCTGCAGCTTTCAGATCATTCAGTAATTTAGTGGCTGTTTCACTTGGTCCATTAATAGCAGCAGATTTCTCTCTAGCAATAGCCTCCAAGGTGTCCGCTAAGTCGTTTCTTGTGTATATGTCTCCCATTTTGTAGACTTCATTTGTTTCGTTGTTTGTGAAGACATTTCTAAAAAAAAAACCAGAGTTTTTAGAACCAGAATTTTTTTATAATCTTAGAAGATTGAAAACTTTTACTTGATGGATTTGCACTAAAGTGTAATAAGTAGTGAAAAGCAGTTTTGTAATGTGAAAATCCTTCTTTAGTTTTGAACAAAGTTCATAATTAAATCAAATATAGTCGGGATTAATTACGAAATTCAATGTCTTCGTAAGAATTTAAAAATCCCGATAAAACTCTACAGCCCTTCAAAAATTGAATTTTTTAAAATTATGAGATACTACTTATAAACTAGATAAAAAGTACTTATATATTTTGGCGAACTTTTTATGGCTTAATTTTTTAAAAAAAATTGATAGAAAAAACTAAATTGACATTGAAATCAAATTAACTTTTAAACTTTAATTCTTTTAAATAAAAAAGGTGAATTATGAAATAAAATTCAATAATGAAACTTCACTAATTTTAAGGATAAAAAAAAGTATCAGATATTTTATGTACGAGGGTGCTCAAAACATACCCATGTAAGGTATGAGAAATGAAGTCTTAGGTATAGGAAATGGGAATGCAGTAACTCAGTGTAGTATATAACGAGTATGAAGCCCTCGCCATCCCAAAAAATAGTTTCCATTCCTTTTTATACAAATGGGCATATTTTCAAATTTTTAGAAGCAGATTATCCTGAAGCACCCCATTGCTTTAATTGTTGCTTGGTTTCGGTGTGTCAGGTCTCATTAATGGTAATAACTCGATGCTAAACGACAATGACGATTCATCGTGGCAGCAGTTAAATTTTGATTTGTCAGTTAATGCCAGCTAAATTAAAACTAACCAATTAATTGGTATCAGATTCGATTTGGCAACGTTTAATAGATGGCAGAGCATAAAGGCAACATCACCTGTCATCTAAAATAGGTACTTTTTGAACGACCCTTGCAGAATTATGTTAGAATTTGAAAACTGGGTTAATGACCCTCGTTATATTTACAATCTCAAGTACTTCATAAAGTTCATACCTAATACCTTCAAACTTCATGATAAATTCTTCTTTCTTCTTTAATGCTCTAGCAAGATGCGCATTCACTTGTATTCCTTCTCTACACATCTTGATCGTAGGTGGAAATAATTCTTCCCATGGTAGAGACCCGAATCGATCATGAATATCATGATATCCAGCAATTTCTCCCGGTACAGCGATAGCAAGGCCACCTGCGAAAGTTAAAAATTATCAATATTTATCCAATGAAATTGTACGTAAAGTATGTTTTCCCATCATTACTAGAAGGGCAAATAAGTACATTGCTTCTAATATTGATAAGGAAAGTCTAAAGTGATTTTTTAAAAAAAGGGTTAAAAATACTTGGGAACGAGTGTACGTGAAACATACTTAATGCATCTATTCTTAAAATGTAAATTGTTACTTTTCTTAAAATATTAAAACAAAATTAATGGATAAAAGAACCCAAAATAATTGTTTCTTACATTTTTAGATGTTCACGACTATAAAGACAATTAGCTATAAATCTATCATTTTCTTTTGCTTAAGAACAAATAATTGCATTTCGATATACATATTTTTTTAGTTGAAGGTCTAACATGATTGATATACAAACTCTAAAAATTCTGTTGGTCGGACGTTAGTTAAAGAAAATAAGATCAATATAGATGAGATGAGGTGCTAAATCAAAGTTACCTCAAAAATATCGAAAACGAATTATCCGTTTTCCTGCTCTACAAAAAGTGTCTGCTTCTGAACTTACTCGTAATTTTGACGGAAAAGTTTCGAGACCAAAAAATACACGTGCTTTAAATAATTGTGATTCCCCAAAATACTTCAAAATAAAAGTAAAACATAAAATAATACGAGGAGAAACTGGGGTAAAGTTGATTACGAACAACATGGACTAAGAAATGTTATATTTTCGGATGAGAAGAGTGTTAATTTTGATGAACACCATAGTTTTAACTCTAACTGGCTTGGTTTCAGGAAAGAGTGACATCAGATAGTACGGGCGTTTTCAAGGCGGATCTTTGATGTTCTGGGGAGCAGTTTCGGCTAAAGGCAAAACGGATTTAATCTTTGTTCTTACTAATATGAATAATGAGAAGCTCTACAAAGCATAATCGTACAGCCTTTATTCACTTTCGGGGGGTAATAATTATATTATTCACTTTCAGAAGTAATAATCCCCCTCCCCCTCAACTAGATAGAGCCTCCTGCCACACTTCTAGAGCAACAAAAAATTGTTTTGAAGAATGTAACATCAATATTTTTCAATTTGACCAGCTAATTCCCCAAACCTAAATATTACGGATAATGTTTGGATTAACTTGTTATATACGTATATATAAATGAGAGACAGTATTATTCACTTCTAAAGCTTGAAGGTAACATCTATGCAGCATGGGGTGTTATTGATCATTGATATTTGAAAACACTTGAAAAAAGTATGCCAGACAAAATGGTTCATTGTCTCACTATGGACGGGTGCCCAAAAAATATTAGCTTAAAGAATTAATATAACTATAATTATGAATTTATAATTTTATAAAAAGAAAATATTAACTTATAATTATGAACTTGATGTTTTTGATTGCATTTGTATCTCATTTAAAAGAACAATTATAAAAATTTATAAATATTGTCCATATATGTAAAACAATTAATAAAAATCATATTTTTTCTCGAACTATTTCCAACGTTTTGCTAAACTATAATATCTGCTGTCTTTATACCTATGAAAACCAGTGTATTACAAAACTCCTTATAATGATAGAAAGGAGTACTTTTTCTGATTACTATTTGATGTAGTAAAGTAAGATTCGAAGCTTTAAATAGTGTGGCAATTATTTATTCTTAAGTAGTACAAAAGTTAAACTGTTTGTTATGCTTAAACGTAGAAAGGAAAATATTTAAGTAGACATGCTAATTTTATATTAATAAAATGGGATTCACAGCAAAAAAAAAAAAAAAAAAAGTAAAAAATTTACCAAATTGAGCTAAGGAGGCATTTCCTTGGAACATATCTTCCGTCGCCTTTTCAGGAGCAGTTTCACGGGCATCTATGTAATAAGCAGCTTTTTGAGTTCTGGAAAAAAAATGTTTTTTGCTTGATAAAACGAGTCATGAGAAACCAAATTTTTTTTGTTACAACTTCAAATTTACCGAAGAGAGTCAGAAAACAGAGATAAAAAAAAGAAATAATACAGGTGATCAATGGATTGAAAAGGAGCGATATTACAATTAAAAATGTTTTTATGTAGGAAAATCTATTTATTTTCACCAAAAATGCTTTTACTTTTTTTAGAAACACGTTCAAACGAATGACTATTTTTCTATTAAGGGAATTTTGTAGTGATCTAAATAGGTGGAAATATAAGGGTGCATGGTCTGGAGAATATGGTGGATGAAGTAGAACATCCCAATCAAGCTTTAACTTTTGCCGAGTTATCAAAGACACAAGAGGCCGTGAATTGTTCCATTGGCGATGCCCTTCAGATTAGCTAATTCTGGAAGTTTTATTCAATTGCTATCTTTAATTAGTCTAATTCGGAGTATTAATTTTTGGAATTTATCGTCTCTTTGTTTGGTAACAGCTCACAATGCCAGGATTCTTTTCGAATCCCCCCAGACACAGAACAAGACCTTCTTTGAATGAAGACTGGCTGTTGATATGGTGGTTTTTAAGACCTCTGTCCATTTTCCCTCCTTCGTTACTTCTTGCTTCAAAAATGACGTCTCGTTGCGTTTATAGAGATAGTAGCAAATGGTGATGTGGTCTATCAAATTTTTTCCCGTTAAATCATGGGGAACCTTACATTAAAATAGTTTATATAGCCAAGCTTCAAGAAATGCTCTTGGATGATGCATTTTGACCTTTGTAACATTTGAACTAATTTAAGTCTTATACAGTCAGTGTTTTAATCTGATCTTCATACGTAGTGGATGGCTCATACGGACGTTCTTGATCTTCAAGACTGACTACATCAAGTTTAAACCTAGCAAACCACTTCCACACAGTTCTTACAGCTGCAGCACTTTCGCCAAAATCAGCCCAAGACTTGTTTGCCGCTTGTGTGACAATATTTTGATTCCAGTAAAAGAAAAGCATTGAATGCCTATAAGGAGCTTTGTTTGCTTCAATATATATAAGACAAACAATAATTAACGTATCGTAACTAAAGGTTTTCCAAATAAGCTCGAAGTACCGTCTCTTAGAATATGTACGCATGTCATTCGATATATTCAGCGCTATGCTTATATCACTTTAAAAAAATCGGCACGAACTTTTCGGGAAACCCAATATATAAAATAAATATTTTTATTAACAATTTAATTCAATTTTTAAATTAGTTAATAGATCGGGATCTTTCTTCTCAACAACTTTGATTTTACTGCTAACATAGTTGTAATTTTTGAAATAGATTACTTACATATGAGGATGACATGAAGTCATAGAATGGAAAAATTATAGATGAATATTAAACATAGTAAATTTATGCATATACAAAGATATTCTATTATTGGTAAAAATACGGCAGCATTTTTACAGTCAGAATTCATTGTATTGAAGACAATGAATTCCATAATGAATCTAAAATGTGAATCTAATTCCTTTTTCAAACAAAACTTACCTGTTGTAATATAACATGAGGAAACCACCTCCAATACCTGCGCTTTGCGGATTGATAACACCCATGCATAACAGTACTCCAATCGCGGCATCAACAGCAGATCCGTTCTTTTCCAAAATATCTCTGAAAGATTACGTTAATTATAAAGAAATATTACCTTAAGTAATGAACTTATGAGAGATCAAACTTATTTTCAAAAAGATAAATTTTATATATTGAAATAATAAAAAATATGGAATTCTATACATTACTTTGAAATGTTTTTCTCTTACACAATATGTCGTAAATAACTTATTTATTTAAATATAATAAACCCATTTGAACTTTTTCTCACAGATGGTGCAGTAAAGATATTTTTATTGGAGGGAAATTGTTATTTTTTTAATACTCATCGCGGATGTATGTGTCTTGATGCATCTACTTTCATCGTGTTATATTCAACGTGTTATAAATTTATAGATTCTTTTTCGTGACCTACTAAAACGTTTTGCTTGTTTTTAGATTTGTAGACAAAATAAAACAATATTCTATAGTATGTCGATATAAAATTCATATACTTTAATAATTACTCATAAAGAATTATTAAACAGAAATAGTGAATTACTCAGAAGTTGATACGTATGCGTAGAATTTGAAATATTCGTAAGCATGTACTAGCGGCAATTTTGGCAGTTTTTTTGGGTCGTCAAATGATCTTAAAGGTTACCGAAAAACTAATAAAATAAAAGTTAGAAAAAAACATTTGCTAGAATAAAATCGTTATTGAACTACTAAAAGCCACATTTGGCATGCTTATCATTTAAATTTAACCGCTAGTACTAATAGAACATTAGCTGTTAATTACTGCTGCTCAAAATAAATTTCTAGTAATAAAAATATATTTCGAATTAGCTCCTTAGGCGCAAGAAACAAATTCGTTTACGGTTTTTGAAGAAAATAATAATAATAAAATTGTAATATTTGTAGCACTGTGAATTTAAATTTGGAATCGGAAACATTCGATTTTCTGAAATTTTTACCCAATACACCTTTCAGTTTTACATAACTTTATGTATTCTATTTCTTCCAGATTCTTTAATTGGGTTTTAGGTATAACCTTTTGAAAATTTTGCATAATAAATTTGTAGAGTATGTACTAATAGAGAGTTAATTGTCCGTTATTTTGAATCGAAATTATCTTCTAGTCAATCAAAATATCGATTTTGAGCTAACCAATCTTTATATATACTTTAATGTGGCTGTTAAATAACGAGACTGATGCTGTAAAACATTTTATTTTGAATTCATACTCATATTTACTTATTATCTTCTTGAATATACACCCATCCTCCATCCCTACAACGCTCCAAATGGATCGTCCAATGTTTGAAACAGTAATGGAAGCATTCTTCTGTCAATTTCTTCAGGACGCGTACTGCTTTCTCTTTTACAACTTCAACAGTCTCAGATCTTGTTCCTTTTATTACAGATTTCCTCTCAAGACATAGATAGATGTCTCATGGTGCAAGATCCGGTGAAAAAGGTGGATGTTCTACAACTGGGATGCTGTACTTTGCCAAGAAATCTCTTAACAAACAGTGTGGCATGACTTGTACTTCCATAAATCGGGTCATTTCCCCCGTATTCTTTCATGGAGTTCAGCAAGAACGTGAAGGTAGTAATGCTAATTCATAGTTTGACCTCCAGGACCCCGTTAAGGCGCACAATCCGATGAATATCGAACGAAATAATCATCATTGCTTGGAATTTCGATTTGCTCATTCGAGCTTCTTTGGCTCTCGGTGAAGATAGGCTCCTCTAGTGCACGGATTGGTGCTTCATTTCAGGGTCCTAAGTAAAAACTCAAGATTCGTATCTAGTTTAGGTCATTTTTAATGGTTCTTTCCAATAAGTTTAGGTCATTTTTAATGGCATTCAACGAGTCAATATAAACATTTTGGCGAGTTTTTTGTTCAAACGCGAGAATTTTACGCTCCATTTTGGTACACACTTTTTGCTTGATAAAATTGTTTTCTAAAGTTTGTCGTACGGATTTTTTGTCAATTCCTACTTCGTATCAATCGCACGAATACATAACTGGCTGGCAGATTGAACCAGATTATCGATTTTTTCAATACTGCCATTTAGTTTTGACGTGGAAGGAGACCAGGGTGTGAATCATCTTCAAAGTCCTCTAGGCCATTTTGAAAAGACTAAAGCCACTCGAAAACACTTTCATGTGCTAAACGTTCATTGCCACCAACTTTTTTCATTAAATTGTTAATTTCAGTAGCGGTTTTTCCAAAAATTGTGAAATTTTCCAATTATTTGCTCTATTGTAACACTTGTTATTTTCCAGTGAAACAAAAAGAAAAAAAGCAAAAACAAAAAACTATAATGAGAACGAAGGCTACGTCTGTACGGATTTGTTTACAAAAATGAGAGGCACTGCATTCGAAAGAGAAGGCTTCTTGGCGCATGCGTACATCTTCTGTAGCATCGTAAGTCTTGTTATTTAATAGCCATACCTTCATAATTTTAAGCACGCTTTAAGCTTTAAATACTACTTAAACATTGCTTTTTCATATAATACAATACAGAATGTCTTTATTGTATTTATTTCTGAACTTTAAGGGAAGGTAAATTACTTATAAAAATGAGTTTTTTATAAGTATTTTACCCTCCCTTAATGTCAGTGGGATCGGAAAATCAAAAGTGTTGGAGGAAAAACAAAATATCCTGAGAAAATGAGGGGAAAATATTTTCATTAATAATTAGGACAAAGGCTAACATGGGCCACTACTAACATGGATACAGGCCTTGCAGCTTCTAATAAATGATTGGCGTAACTTTTTCGAAGGCCCCAAGTGTTTCACGAACAGTTGCAGAAGGGACTGAAAGTTTCGTAACGAAGTCCTGCTCATAGTGAATAGGAGTCTCGTAATTGACTGACTTGGTATGTTCCATAACAAAAATTCAATATCTAATAAATAGGATCAAACATGGTATATGACATCTCGAACTCTAACTGAAGCATTATCAAGTATTTCTGGTGATACTTTTCCCAGAAACATGTGATGTATCGTGCAGTTGAAAAGAAGTAGTAGAAAGTATGAGGCAATACGGAAACCACTCATAATATCCACCCACACATTAACAAAGAACCGCTCATGCAAAGTATGTGGTCGTCTAACATGTGGGCAAGAGGTGGTTTACTCACGAGAATTTATTCAAACCATTCTTTCCCAGACCTTTACAGATGTGAATAAAAGGTCCTCCCCCATTTTCTCGGTGTTTCTTGGTTTTTTTCCGGCAATACTTTCCTTTTCCGACTCTATTTTATTTTTCCAAAAATTGATTCTTTATGTGTTATGAACTTACATTTAAAATTTGGCTCGTGAATTCATGGATACTGTGCATATCATTTGTATTATCATAAGCATAATACTACAATATATGGAAATAAACGGTTAGCAAGCTGTCGCAGAAGAATAATTTTTATTGGAATTGCAAATTAAGAGTGAAATTTAAGCTATTACGTATTAAAATTGTAATAGGCAATACGTAAGCAATCCGACAATCGTTACTTTAGAAAAGGAAAAGATAATGAAACGAGTCATACTTTCCTATAACAGCACATGGAGCCGCATCCGTTGAAACAGCTGCGGTCTGGTATATTCCAAGTTTCGAATTGGACTCGTATTCAGGCAACCAATACCTCTTTTGTAGACTTGGTAGAAAAACACATACCACAACAACAGTGACAACTAAAACGACGAGAACGAAGGCCACAATTAAGGCTGCTTTTGCCTTTACCGTCAACGATCGCCTGTAAAATGAAAAGAATGAAATAATATAGCAGATTGAAGATTTTTGAATTATATTTTGTTTTAGGAAACATTGGTTTATAAAGTAAGCTTCTCTCAAAAAATAATACATAAGAACTTTTTTATGCCATAATTATTTATAAAACTGGTATTTAAAATCATCCCAAATTTTGAAATCACGAATTATACTTTAATACTGAATTAAAGCCGAGCACGTAACGTACACACACATACACACACAGTGTCAAATGCTTGGAATAGTGACTGATTAATGCATCTTGAGAATCATTTTCAATTGGTTACCATTTTATTGCTTTTAGAATATATTGTGTAACTACAAGCGAATGCAGCATTCATATTGATGAATATTATAATAGTATTTAATATACAAATAGCTTGCATAATAACTATCTTTTGCAGTAGCAACATAATTTTTTAACCATCAATTGCAGTAAAATGTAACACTTTAATCCACGTTATAAGTATGTTATCTTATCATGTCTACTGTTATACCTATTAATAGGCGATTTTAATTATAGTAATGTTCACATGCATTTTGAATTAAAATTAAAACCTGCTTTTTTTTTTCTTTTCCCGAACTCAGAAAATCAACATTAATGATATCATGGAAGAAATATTTTATCATTATTACTTGAAATAATCCCGAAACTCTTCAATAGTCGTATACATAATGAATGATGAAGCGCATTTTAAAGGGTTTATAGTTTTTTTCCCAAAAAAATTTGATATTTATAAAAATTGGATATTTCTGATGAAGCAACTCCTTTTTGTTTTTCAGTTTACCTGTTGAGTACTGATTTTCATTATTAAATGAGAATACATTGTTTCGAACATGTGATGGCGCTTCCCTGGAACGCTTTTGATATAAAGGAAAAGATGGATTTACTGAGATGTCACTAGTTAACAAAAGAGAGTTTAAGCAAAGACCTCTTCACCTTGGCGACTTATGTGGTGACTATTTGGTGAATTGGCGAGAAGCTTGCCAGACTTTTGCCAGAAAATGGAAAATACTCAGTGCTGGAACCTAAGCTAAAAATCGAACGGGAAGAAAGATGTGGACTTTTCGTGAATTTTGCTAAGTGATGTCATGCCTGGCTGGAAGACGGAAAAATAATCCAAGAGCTAATGTCGAGGGAGCAGTTGGAATCAGTTTGTCTGTGGAATCTGCTTTGTAAACAGATCGGGATAGCGTGGACAAGTGAATCTGTTGGAGATTCGGTCTGAATTTAGCAGAACTGTCGGAGTCTGTCTTAGGAGTCTATTGTGGAGATCAATTGGGGGATCGACGGCAGCTATCGGCACTGGAAAGTGAAGCGTACTGTGTGAATTTGCGGAGAAACAGCCTGTATCTGCAGGAAACTGTCGGATCCTGCCCTGGAAATACAGAATATTACTGGGGAGGTTGTCCGCAGTGAAGTCTATTAAACTGGTGAGCTGAACATTATTATAAATGATATTTCGTATATGTTTATGTCACTAAACTGTGCAAGTGCTGTGTTGTTTGTAATACTGTTATTGTCCAAGTTATGCTACCTGTGCGTTGTATCGAAGACTTACGAATAAAGCGTCATTTGTTGTTATCCTCCGTTTGTTGTTACTTGATTTAGACTTGATTTCACTCCCCGCACACGCCCAGAGAAAAAAAAATTCTTAACAATATGACGAATTCTAGGCAAGAAAAAGAACATGACAACAATCAGTGGTGGTATAGAACAATTAGATGAGATATCGTTTTCCTTTTCAGTCGAAGGTTGTTGCCTTTAAAGATGTGAAGATGTGGCTGTTTATTAGTGTATTATGTATCGCAAATAAAATATTAGTTCCAAATTTCTATTGTTTTAGTAAAAGACAAAATGGCACTTGAGTACTTTTTAAAATAAAGTATTTTCTAAATATCTTCTCTTTGTGAAATATTTATTCAATTACTCAATCAACTAACCAACCAATCAATTAACCACCAAAATGAATCTATCAACCAATCAATCAATTAATCACCCAAATCAATCAATAAATCATTAAACTACCAAACAATTGATTAATAATGAAAGTTCCATTTCGTTGTCCCTTTGGTGGAGAAAACTATTTCTTCAATACGCATTACATAGAACAATTTTTTTTTGTTATTTTTGTAAGAAACAGTGCTTTTTTGACATAATTTTTATGTTGATGTTGACATATCTCAGTTGGTTATTTCTCTTATGCATTTCTTGTTCTTCTTTGCTTTTGGAATTTTACATGAAAATGATAGAATTCACTAAGGCTGTTTTCATTTCTTCAAAAATTTCTAGTGTAATATATTTTTTGAAAAAATGGATCGTGATGGAAAAGGAACGCACCTTTCCCCCGTAATCTAAGGTATTTTTCACTAATATAAAACTACAACGAAACAAATCATAACGAAAAGTTCCATTAATGGGTCCAAATTTGTTTGATATGTAATTATTTGCAGCAATTCTCAGGAATTAAAATGACAAATGTCCTGGTACCAAATATCATTTTGAAGCTTCTCGCATTTCGAATGGAACAAAAATATTTAAGATTACAGAAGTTTCTAATTTTGTCGTAACTTTTAAAATTCTCGTAGATAAAATGCCACGTTTACCCCTTTTATAATCCCAAACCGTAAACAAGCTCCAGTTTATATCGCTAGCTTGACTGACACTAGTTGAATGTCAGTTGTAACTTGTGATTATATGAAAAAACCTTAGAAGGAATTCCGCAGTCGATTCTTACAATTAGGAATTATTTTCTTTTTTTTTCTCAGTATATCACCAGACAATAATGAATGTGAATAATTTCTTTCCTTAAAGTAAGTAAAACAATAATTCCAGTATTCGATGAAATGCAAGTGATTTGAGGTTCAATGGAAACTCGAACTCTATTAAAAATAAGAGCTGTTCATTTCGAAAAATTGTAGGGAAATTATTACGGAAATGTAAACAATGTCACCGTTGCTTTCCTATTTGGAAAATAACTTCTCTTATAGTATTTTTCAAAAAATTAAGAAAAAGACAAATTTCATTTTTTGAAAAATAACCTCTATCCTATATACAAACTGATACCTTGATCTACTTCCGTTGTTTGTGAAAGTGTCAACTGAATATGTTTCGAGAATTATCTTTTAAAAGAAGATTTTGAAACGGAAATATGTATATACTATTGCTTTTCTCGGCAGCTGATTTGTACCTACGCGTTCACATTTTGAAAACAAATATACCAACAAGTTGGCATAGAATAATTAAGGTTCGTTATATTAAACAACATTGATTGAATAATTTATGTTCTTATATATTAATTGTGTAATGAAATACATGTCTTTATGATTCAGATGAAACTTAAAAGAAGTTTTTTTTTCTTCAATTCTGTAGTATCACAAGGAAAATTATTTGATTTGAAAACTGTTAATATATATATATTTTTAATTTTATGATGCATTACATAAGAAAAAAAAGACGCTTCAAATAACATACTGGGAATTATTTTTCATTTTTTTAAAACGACTCTCATTTTGATATATACACTCTCACATGTCATTAAATCAAAGAACGAAACAAGTAAGTAACATCAAATGAAACATATTCTAATCACAGTATTAGTTCAATGTGACAAATAAAAATGATGAACCAAATACCCCTATGTCTTAAAGTAAAGCATATATTCAAAGCGGAGTATGCGTTTTTAATCATATACACACATCTTAAACATATCGTGTTCCTTTTCTTCGTTATTAGAATAAAAATGGTTTATTAAACAACGTCAAAATAAAACTTGATTGATTTTAGAAGGAACTTCTGCTTAGGAATTGCGAAGCTGATGTTATTTAAATTTTTATGAAAAAGGAAAGAAAAATATTCATCCATTACATTCCAAATATTTCAGCAAGACATAGAAATAAATAAATATTCAGCATGGAAAAACATCTGCTATGAAGAATGGAAGTTATGACTGATTGGAATTTGGAAAATGGAGAAACAGCTGAGAATTCCGTTATGTGTGTGTTGAGAAAAAAAGAAAATATATTCCAGATTTCTAAGTGTATAATGTATAATATTTTTTTTGTGTGAAAATTATAACAGAAAGTTTTGTACAATGAAGTTATTTTAAAGCAAAATTTTCAGCTTCCTAAAGCCTGATACACAGTCCTTAATATTTAATAGTTCTGAAAAATTTGCGGCTTTTGAAATATGTATCATTTAATATACAAAAAGTATTAAGTTTGATTAAAAGCGATTTAGTACAATTTTTAAATAATTGATAATATATTACGATTAATATTCAACATTCAATAAAGAAATTGACATTACGATAATGTGAAGATTTTTATATTTAATATTTACACGCATATTAGATAAGACAACGCATTCTACGCATTTTTTAAAGCATGTTTCATCTTGATCTTCTTACTAAACTGTTTATCTATTACACATTTATTTATAAAAGCTAGAAAAAATTCTCGATGTTTTTTTAAAAATTAAAAAAAAAAAAAAAAAAAGATAACAAATCATTACCTTAATTTTGAATCTTCTTTTGTTCCAACGTCCCATTTCTGGACCCCAAAAGGAGCGCTGCAAAATAAATTTTTATATTAAAATAAAATAAGCATTCATGCTTACATTTCACATAAGAACCATATATATATATATATATATATATATATATATATATATATATATATA
>BMAW01109472.1:177394-190337 GCA_019974015.1 Nephila pilipes | reverse complement strand
TATATATATATATATATATATATATATATATATATATATATATATATCTTCAGAATAACTTCCCTATTTTCTCAAAATAAGATCTAACCGGGAAGTATGCCATTAATTAATTTTTTTTCAGGATACGTTTGATACAAATCTCAACCAAAAAAGAAGTCCCATTTGTAATTTACTGTCAGACAAATGAACTCAAAAAGTCCATTGCAATCATGATGGACATATTAAATTATAAAATAATAATACAGCACTCTCTCTCTCTCTGTGTGTGTAATTTGGCATGTATTGAACCTGAGCATAGCCAGATTATTTGAAAACCATTAAAATAATGTATTTAAACAGCAAATTGATGTATTAGAGTATAAAATTCAATACAGTATACTGAAACAAGTGCAAGACACACAAAATAACTAAAACTACAACAAAAAAATTTACAGTTTTGTATATTATTCCATTGAAGTAGAAGGAATAAAATAAAATTGTGGACTTATCAGCCTGTGTAGAAACGCAGGATTCCTGGTGTATAGGTGATGTGCGCGATTTCTGGCCGAAAAGGTGACGTTCCTGATTATTCAGGAAGTGCAGTATTTGTATAAAATCAAATATGTAAGCATAAATGAATGGATAACATAAGTATAATAAAATATAATATCAGAAACACACTCTATCAATACGAAAAAACCTGCCAAATAGGTAGGAAGCAAAAAGATTATTCGGAATCACACAATACTGCAGGAACAAAGATGCGTTCTTCATGCTTTAGAGGGCTACGATCCATTTGAAATTGGCATTTATTGGACTTCCTTCCTTTCCCTTCTTCCGTGCGGTAGGAAACATTTGATTTTCCTGCATTAAATCCTATCGGAACTTATCAAAGAAACGCATGTTCCTCAATTTGTTCAATGTGGCACCACCTCGAAGGGGAATATTCCCATTTCACCAAAAAAGTCCGGAAACACCTAAACGTTACATTTGCACACCATTGGATCTGTCGTAATGGTCCATTTCATTGTTCTGCTAGATCGCTGGACTATCATGCCTGAACATCTTCTGCTGGAGTCAACGAAGTCCTTAATGTACGAAACCTTGTTGAATCAGTAGAAGCAGTCGCTCGCATCTCTGTAGTTTACAGGGAGATGCACGCCAGGAATCTTCCAGAATGTTGGGGATTCCATCCCACGTCAATATGAAACTTGTGTGAGTGCTTAGGGTAGAAATTTTGAACACCTGTATCACGCCCTTTTTACTAATGTAAAACATGTCACTAAAAAGGCATTTTGTTATACTATCGAGTAGCTACTTCTATTCTTGTTTTCTTTGCTTTTGACCCAAGTTCGTGTAGAAGGCATTACCGAACCTGCAGTGTTATGTAATTCTGAATCATCTATGTGCTCCCGTATCCCTCCAGTAAGTTTGTTGCACTGCTTGTGAATCCCCCTGTATGGGAAAGAAAGAATTAATATTTGATAAAATTGTAGAGCTGCACGTGGAACAGTATGAAATAACACAATGTATTCATACTTTCTCACAAAAAAGGAATTATATCCCCATACCACTCTCTCAATAAAAAAAAGTTCCTCAGTGCCTTTTGAGCAAAAAATAATGAAAAAATATGCTTATTTTTCGATGAACAAAGTAATGGCTTTTTGAATAGAGAGCGATATAGCTTGCTTATGTGCTAAAAATTATTAATTACACAGAATAACTGCCAATAAGAGATCAAAACGGGACACTGACGAAATAATCGCTAATGCGACGACATTTTTCAATGGGGATCTTATCAATAATTTAAAGGTACAAAATGGAACTTTAGGAATAGTTGAAAACATTGTGCAAACATTCGAAAAGATTTGCTGCAACAGATTTAATTTGCCGTTTTGCTTACAGCACTAAACTATAGTTCTGAATAATTTTATAAAAGTGTTATTCGTCTATCGAATTGAAACATCGCGCAATTTTTAGCATTGGATTATTTCGGATACAACAAGTTTGTAAAATGTTATGAGATAGCATCTTTATATATTTAAACGCCAGAAGTTCCCATCAAATCAAAAGAGTAATACAGTTTATTTAACATTTTATTAGTTTTACTTTACTTTGATATATATATATATATATTTGATTTCTTACATATTATTTGTTTTAAAATGTATACATTACACTGACAAAAACATTTTCCAAAATCTCAATCATATCTCATAAACTATATATTTAATAATAAGACTGGAATATTTAAAATGGGGAAAAGAAATATATAGTTAATCTCATTTATGCTCTTTTCGCGAAGTTATAAGTCAGAACAAATCGAATTTTCTGGAACTATTGCCAAAATAAAATAATTTAGTAGTATCACTGCAAAATATAGTTATATAAAACTTTATTAAACAAATAAATAATTAATGCTATGATGTGGTTTTTCCACTACATAAAATAATCTTTAACATTATATGCCCTTTTTCTCCTGTTTTGCTCTCTGTTACATTTAAAACATCCTTACATTTCTGAAATATATGATTTTCAAAGTGAAAATAGTCACCCATCCTTTTTTTTTATCTGATGTATATATATAACATAGCATTAAACATGTGGAAGCCGATTTAAAAAATATTAGCACGAGGTTCATTCAATATTTAAGCAGATAAACTTTTTTAGAGATGGGAACTCTTAACGCAGGTAATTGAAACTTTCGTAAGTTTTATTTGGTAACCTTGCAAAGAGAGTTATTTAGCCTTTCGGTTTATATCTATGTAAACATAACCTCTGCCGTCTTAATTATGTTGGTGTGGAGGCTCGAAAAAAGTACTTTTCAAAAACAACATTCCGTGATCCGCTTTTAACTTACGGAAAACTATCAGAAATATTCATTTTGACGAACAAAGAATTCAACTACAGTTCCATGAACAGTGCAAATTTTTAAGCTAGTCTGGAGAAGTATAAAAGTTGTCGCAAAAGCGTCCCCGACGAGCCTCGTGTCCATGATCCAATTTCTTGTGATTATTTCGAGAGGTAACGCCTTATAAACAGCCTATACTTCTCAGACATGTTTGAGAAGAAAATCAAGTTCACTTCGAAAAATTTTTGGAGATAGCACAAGAAAGGAGTGTTTTTTCAGCAAAACAACGCTCGACCTCATATGGCACAATTAACGCTAGGAGCTGTATGTAAAGTAGGTTGGTCACATATATATATCTGTTAGGTCCGATGAAATAAACTTTTCGTGGAATTTAAGTTCAACGCGGCAACAAAAGAGTAAGGTAAAAAGTACAAAACTGGCTTCGAGATTAATATAAGGCATTCTTCGCAGAAGGCATACGAAGAATCCTAAATGGATGAGACAAGTACTGAGAAATTGGTAGGGATTACGTGAAAAAGTAAGTAAAAAACTGCATTAATTTAATAACCCATTTTTACTGTCAAACTATTTGGCTCTTTAAATATTGAATGACCCTCGCATGATTAATATAATTCTACATTTCAATTTTTTTTTTGGCAAATTTAATAACAATTGAATACTGGAAAGAATCAATTGCTCTAGGAAAATTAATTATTCTAATTGGATAATTTTAATTATTGTAAGCCCTTTTACAAAACTCTTTTTCATAATCTAACAATTTAGAAATATGAAGAGTCGGCTATGAGTTACTCATAAATATTCATGAATTTTATAAATACTTTAGAAAAGACCGTGATTCGTATAATATAAAAATAAATTACTTACAAAGAAAGACTCATTAATCGAAATGATTCAGGATTTCACGGCTGAATAATTTCAGAAACGATAAAGGTTTTTTTTTTTCGCTACACAAAAGGAAAACCGATGCCCAAACCAATTTATATACGGGAAATTCCAAATAAAAAGCAGTAGATATCACTAATAAGCAACAAAACGATTTGTCATGAGGATAATCGATAACAACAATAATTAAGTTTTTAGATAAATATTCTCCTACTAAGTACTATCGAGTGACTCGAAGATTTAAAAATAAGGGAGACAATTAGTAATACATATTCCTCAAAAACATTTTATATCACGCAAAAATATTAGTATAGGAAATTAATTTTTATTATTTTTCATTGATTCCTTCATCATATTGGTTTCATAGAAATAAATCAATTAAAATTACCATAAAATGTGTGTCATATAAACTTTACGAAAATTTTAAAAGAAACAGTTTTAGCACAATGATGATCAATGTATTTTGTAAAAGAGAATAGAGATGGAAATAATTCAATAATTTCCTAATATATATAGAGTGGACTAAAATTTCTTGATGCATTTTAAAATTTAATACAAAATGAATTAATTGGCCTTAGGCATTGCGATATAGACGACTATGCTTCTCACCCTGGAAAGTTTTGTTCCTGCAAATAAAACAAACAGTTTCGAATTTCAACCCATATATAACTTGGCAGGCCTTGAATTTAGTTGATATACATGTTTCATTTGAACATATTAGTTTAAACTAGGCGTGGTATACCTGCGGCTCATCCGATGTCAAACCGTGGCCCTCGGAGATGGAATATCTGAACGAAATCTTTATTGTATTGAAAGAACATTCCACGCGCGAACCGTCTTGCATGAGTGGGCGATGCACAATGTATAACCTAATAAGCATACCTGCTGAAGAACACTGGTGTGCATTACTATGTGCAGGGAGGGAATGCGACGGGTGAATTATACGAAATAGTAAGTCATCCTTGTCTGCAGCAAGTATAATATATTTGACTACCCAGAAGCGTATGATTCCTCACAGACTGACTGGCCGATGTCTTTTGATCGCTAATAATTTAGCACCAGCATTGTGTTGTAACTGCAGAGTTTTTTAAAATTATATTTCATAAAAATACATTTTGATAAAAATATAATTTCCCTTAATTTATTGCAGTATGTTCATAATTTCTCTAATGGGACTTGAGAGGATTAGTTGCTCCCACGATTCGTGAGGTGAAAGTAGTAAGAATTTTTAATGTTAGAATTTGAATTAATATTAAAAGAGAAAAATGAAAAAGGCGGTAACTTTAATTTATAACATACTCACTCACTCACTCACTCACTCTTGTATTTGAAATTAAGGATATTTTAACTTTTAAAAATTTACTTAAAGGAGACATTTGTGAGAACATTGGAAATTATAATACTCATAAAATCAAAACATGCATTTGGTTGTAGTATTCTATTAAAAAGAATGGGAACCAAATTCAGAAAAAAAAATATTGTGGCGAATAAGACATGGCGCCAAAATATTTGGAAACTTTCTTTCTTGCGAATGATTACAGACTAAAGTCAGCAACCCTTACTATCGTAGATAAGTAAGAATAGTATCTCCCCTTCATTAATTACAAAAGTTTACGATACCGCATGCTGCTTGGGGAGTGCCGGTGCTCCCAGAGGAAAGAAATTTTTCCTGTCAAAGCGCCGAGAGGAAGAATATTTTGACATATTAAAATTATTGAAATATTAGTTAAAACTTATCACCGAAGCATCTAAAATATTGTGCATTGTTAGGTGAGTACGAACGATTCCCAAAATTTTAAATACAACTTGGGTGGGAAGTTGGTTAAATTAACGATCAGAAAATTTGATGACTTTACACACACACTCACACACACACCAAGTGAAATTTAGAAAAGCCAAATGAAGTTTACTAGAGATGCAATTTTTATTATTAGCACTAAGTTTATCTTCAGTTCTGAAGATTCAATTCACAAAATTTAGAGTGTATCATTAAAATATCATTGGTGTATGTAGTCTTTTCTAAAATATCTCCTTTCCCATAGCATCCTCATGAGCAAATTTGGTTTCTACACCAAATAAACTGAATGCCTTACAGTGACAGAGAAACTTAACCTGTATATATATATATATATATATATATATATATATATATATATGTCTTCAGACTATTTTTCTCCAAAAACCATGCCTTCGTTTGCCAGGGTTCATTTTGTATTTAAAGGTTTAAGAAATGAAAGGAAAAAACTCGATCGATTCTAGTTGTCAATTTTCAATCCTGATGACATATTTATTATTTCAAGTGACACTGTTCGTTTTGTCGTTCTTCTACCGAAATGTCGATTTATCAAGAAGCGGAAAACTATTCATTGTGTGGAAACAGCTGAAAATTTATCCAAGTAAAAAATTCGTTCAGGATAAAACCAAAGTAAGTTTTCACTAAATTCTTGAGTACAATAATAATGAAGAGTTAAATCACACGTATAAAACATAAAGTACTGTTTCGAACAACACCATCTAAAAATCATCATTTTCATTTCTTTTTTTTTTTAACTGTTTGCTTTTAATTAGAATAATCTTTTTGTTCAGTTTTCCGTTTTCATACAGAAATAAAGCCAAACTAAATAAGCAAAAACAGTTTGTGCTAAAACTTAGCTGTCCACAAATAATAGTATAATTCATAAAGGAACAGTTTTCTCTGTACTACTTTTACTTTTTTACAAAAATCATTTTAAATTAGTTTGTCTTTAAAATATCACTTAGCGCATCTCTTAAGAATATCATTAGTAATTGTGGTTTATATATGTTTAATGCATAAGTCATGTAGACAGGAAAAGATTTCATTTTATAAATTTATTTTCAACATTCAAGTTTGAACTTGATTTACTTAAGTCATTGAGTTAGAAATCTAACATTTACAGGGTACTAAAACAAGTAACACTAAATTTATTCTGTATATCAAAGGTTTGTATGTTAAATGTAAAGTACTCAGAAAAAAAAAAATGTTATATAGTCATTTCTATCTCCTATATCTTTAAATTTCAATTTCTGTTATTTTTGAATGTATTATTTAATTTTAAAAAGTTTTGTTAATGCATTAAGTTACATTTAATTTCGTTTTCTTTATAATATAATACTTCATTTGATAATACCTCCATGTAACTTTTTTATTTGCCATTTTGAGTCTCATAATTCTTGCTGCACCCTGAAGCTACATATATCTATATTACCTTTATTCTACTTGTTGATTGTGGTTCCACTCTCCATGCACTTGTGCCAACACGTGATAAATCGTGTGAACTGGTTATGTTGGATAATAATGAGTACGGTGGTTGTTATTAAAGTTTTAGTACGAGAGCTGTAGCTTTTTTTCGTTTGTAGAGACAAAAAGTGATATCCTTTAAAGGTTCTCGCTTCATCTTTGAGGAAAAGATGATAGTCGTAAAGAGCAAGATTTGGGTGCAATGACGTTTTATTAATTCGATCTGCTCTTCATGGTTCGCCACCTTCTTCATTTCTCATCACCCCAACGACACCTCAGCGGAACGCAGAAATTCAATGCTTGAGGATACATGTAGCTTTCAGGTACGGAAGAATTTTGAAAAACAGATGAGTAAAAGGTTATATATTTTTCCCAATAAGCCTTGGATTCTAAATATTTATTCTTAGAAAAAATTTTATATTGGTACTAATGTATTTGATCTAAATTCAATAACATTTATCTTGTTTTTAAGCAAGCTCAGACCAATTAATTTAGTCAATTATATCAGTATTTGTTTGCTACTCAAATAGGAGAGTGTTCTCCCATAGTCCAGTATCCTTTCATGTGTTGATAGCATCGTATCTATCAAAGAATGTTCTTGCGGAATAACGTGAATACCTCCTAAGTGCTCCAAAGCGCTATCATAAATCTCATCACATCTTTCTGTAGATATTTTCCGCGTCAAACTAATTTTCTTAGTACATAAACCTTCAATATTTCTGATCGATTCTCTGCCGCCTTTATGTAACTTGAATATCTATTCTTCACTTCTGAAGTTTACTCAATTTAATATCCGTTCCTTTTGATTGCAGAAGAAACTGTTAGCAAATGCAAATCAGAAAGAACCTCAGATGTCAGTCAAGGGAAGTCATGAACAGCCCATGTTAAAAATGTAATTTAATTTTTTAGATTGTTTTCTTTTTCTCATTTCAAAAGTGGTTTGTGACTTTGAACTATTCTACAATAATCTTTTACTCAGGGTTATAGATTTTTTTAATTTAGCCTTTATTTATATTTATTTTATAATACAAAGACGATTATTTTTCCACAATTTCTTTATGTGGGGCATCTCTTTCTCATTTGCAGCTAGATACGGTGCATTTCTAAGAAAGGAATTAAATTGTGTTGTTAATGTATTGGTCAGCTTGATTAACATGGTTGATTAACTTCTAACAAAAGAAACTTTTCCCGTTGTGAAGTCTTTTTTTTTTTTTTAGAATGAGGCAGAGAAAAATATCAATAACTTATGTTTTAAGTTTCATTGAATCGATACTAGATCGGCGATATTCGAGAAAAACCATTAAAGGCGCTATACCAGTAGAATATAGCGTTGGAGTTTATAGCACAGGATGCTGTCCAGGGCATATGACACATGGCTCTTTGATGATGCTCAACTCTTCATGCAAATAAAATACATAGGTAAGACATGAATAACAAGGTTAATTTACGTTCAAAGAAATGGTATTTCATTTTGTATTACTAAGTAGTTGATGTACTTGGTGATTTATCTTTAATTAATTATTTTGCTTCAGCTCTTGTTAATTAGAATCATAATGAAATGCTTTTCAAAACATGAAAAGAAATATATGAAATATTGTACTTATGATTCTATCAAACAATTTTGTGAAGAATGTCTTTAAGTTAGAATTTCTCAAATAGAAATACTTTTCCCGGTGCTGTCTTATGTTTAATATCTGAAGGTTTGGTTGCTGACTTATTTGTGTAAAGTTCACTAGTTCAGTTAAATGCGAAACAATTTAAAACAGGCACAAATTAACTACTAACAAATACGTATATGTATTAAATAAAACACAACAACCTCCGCTATACACGTATATATGTATATATATATATGTATATATATATATATATATTATGCAAATATTAGATCTATCATAGAGATATCATTATTCCAAAAATCACACATAATTAGGCATAAAGTAACCATAAAATGTATCAAGAATAAATATGCGAAAATCTATGAAAAAATAATTTAAAACACTTAAAAGACCAAAAAAACTAGAAAGAAATGTAACAATGAAAGAAAAAATAAATGAAAATATGGAACCAACAAGGTCAAAAAGCAATATCGGGCTGAGGGACCGATTAATGAGGGGTTAAACTAGTTCAATGGTACCAACCTTCCCCCCTTTGCGACTAATCTTGAATTCAAATACAGTAAATTTTTTAGATCTCGATTTGCAAATATTGACAATAGACATTAGTAATATTTTTCGATAAAGAGAAATTCGAATTCCATGTTATTAAAATACCTTTTGGAACAGTAATCTACACAGATCCATTTATAGGAATATTTTATTGGGCTTTTTTTATTGCATAATAACAAATTAACCGCATAAAATAGACAAATTTAATAACATTAAAAAATTCTTCAACAACTGTTTGGATCATGATTACTCAATAAATTTCTTAATGCTTATACATCGAGAATATATTAAACATCTTTGCGAATGTAGTCAATTTCGATCCACCACACAACAATAGGTCCACAAAGTCGGCTTGTTAGTGGTCTAATGAAAATTTATTATTTTTTTACATTTACGCTTACATTTTTTTACTCACTCTCTGGACCGTTATACTCCTTCTCATACTATTACCAACCAATTGTTTGCATCTTTTACATTTTATTACCAATCAAACAATGACTTAAATCTTTTTTTTCAATTTATATGATGATGTATTATATTTTCATTTTGAGTATGTGATATATATACATCTTGAAGCCAAGAAAATTCCGTCTTACTATACATATTTGAATCTTCATTTCTTTGAATTTGCTTAAGTAATTTTTTATATTTTGATTTGTTGATAATTTTTAGAATGATAGATTTTATTTTGTAAATTTTTATCGTTAGAAATTTTTTTTGCATTTTTTAATCTTTGAACTCTTTTGTAATTTGGTTCCCAATTCAGCCTACAAGAATTATAAGATTTTTTATTTTGTAGATTTTATCACTGAATTTGTTTGCACAATCATGAACTCTTTTTGCAATTTGGATTTCTAATTCAGCCTACCAGGTCAGGAAGGTTGGTACCATTGAACTAGTTTAACCCGCTAATCGGTCCCTCAGCCCGATATTGCTTTTTTGACTTGCTGGGTTCCATATTTTTCATTTATTTTTTCTTTCATTTGTTACATTTCTTTCTAGTTTTTTGTCTTTTTAAGTGTTTTAAATTATTTTTCATAGATTTTCGGTATATATATATATATATATATATATAATGTGATGAAATTTTACAAGAGCATCCACTGGCAAGATTGAATAAACTACTGCTCACAATATTCGTTCAAAGTGGTTCCAAAGGCAGTGTAGTTAGCCTTTGTTATATACTATACAAGTTCTTCACAAACGATTCCAGCTATTTTTCCCGTCCTAAACATTGGATAATTGAAGAAGATAATTAAGATTAAACTTATCACGTCTCTTAATTTCCCAAGTGATGTATAGGATCATTGTATTTCAAAATTGAATATTTGAGATATCGAAGATGCATTTATAAAAAATTTGGATACTTAAGGTTTCTAGACATGAGGAACTAAATATTCCAAAATGTCGGTATGGTATTATAGTTCTTTTTATAACGTATATATTTAATAAAAATTCATTATTTTTCTCCAATATATTTTTCTAATTTTTTTCGTTCTTAGATACTTAGTTAAAGTTTCTGAAGATATTCTATTAAGTGATGCCTATCCTATAATCTGGTAATGCCCTCTCTGTGGGCAGCACCTCTTGTTACTACTAATAGTCCGGGCCGAATGTGCCCGATTGCTAACTTTCAAGCACACTTGGTACTTATTTTACCGATTGAAAAGGCGGCGTAGACCTCATAAACCAGTTCTAGCACGAAATCAACCTAAAATCGGCAGTACTTTGGCCAACAGATATGAAATCACACACCAATGTGCGATTAGTTTTTTAGTAGAAACAAATTCCCTGTTGTTCGATGCAAATGTCTTGAAAACGTGGAGTAGAAAATTTTTGTCGTCAGATGTTTGAAAACCATTTAAGCTTTTATTAGGGAAGTATTTTTTAAACTCTCGTATCTACATACAAGAAGAATTTAGAGAATTTTTACAGTTATACTATTTTGAGATACGAAATAGATGCACATGAAAATCGGATCCATATATGGAAAATTTTGTTTTAGAATTCATTAACTTGTAATAAAGAATTAATTATTATCCATTTCCACCATAGAATTAAATTTATAATTTTTGTTCCTTGATGAATTGATTAAACCATTCTTTTATGCACCTAAATAAGGTCTTTCTACAAAAAGAGGGGGTCAAATGGGAAAAAAATTATGGTAAAACAATTGCAAACAATAAAGTAAATTAATATTCTAATATATTAAGAGATTATAGTTTTTGTTTAACTATTGAAATATATGAAAGAAGCGTATTTATGTATAAAATTCCTAATCAGTCTGTTTCAAAAGTGGTTTCAAAGAGTCGTTGAGTATAAAGTTATGTCTATAGTATGAATTTTATTCTATTTTGTTGTTAGAATCGAGGTCAACAGTCATGAAAATATGAGAGACAAAAAGTTTATACAAAATGTGTTTTATTGTTCATCTAACAAAATAATAATTTTCATGTAAAGTGTCGTTTTATTGAGTGATGATGTTGCAATTAATTACATATCGCTTTGAACATCGGATGTATGGGAAACAACCTGACACTAGAGGAGATGATATATTATTTTTGGGAAATGACAAATCTGTTGAAGTAGGCAGCCAGATGAATAAGACGAGGGAATAAAATAGAATAATCTGAAGACAGATTAAAATATTCGATAGTTTTCACTTGTTTGAACAACTCCATGGACTAATTGTAATTAATTCATAAAATATTTGCTTTTTCTTCCTAACCACATGTAATGTTATAACCTTTTTATTAGGAGTTAAGTTCAGGCCATGAAGTAAAATAAATTATTAAAAGATGAGAAAGTTTGCAAGATAAAGTTTAAAGAATACGGTAAAAGCTCTTTCACTCATTTAAATTGAAAAGAGAGTTTTACCTTTTTTCTTAAGTTTTAAGTTACATTTCTACAGCCTAAAAAATTAGAAAACAGAATACAAGCAGCTCTAGAATTCCATGTTAAAGAGAAATTTATTTTTAATAAAATAAAATTATTTTCTAAACTAAGAATTTCTAAAAATCTTTTAACAAATTATAAAGTTTTTTGTTGTTTTGTTGTTGTTATTTTCAGTCCAAGATACCTACCTGAATAACTTGAAGAATAAAATTTACTCTTAAGATTAATGAATGTTGTATTTTAATAACTGTCTATATACTCATATTTAAAGATGAAATTTCTCACTGTAGAAATTAATGTTGTTTAAATAACTAATTTCTTATGGAATATAATAAATCTTCTTATTTCCCTTTCTTGAGACTAAAAACAACAATTAACTCCTTAATTCAAATTACAACATGTGCATAACAAATATACAGAGTTAGGGACCAAGGTCCCAAACACATTTGAAAATTTAATATAAAACAAATTAACTGCTTACTAGGTGTGATTTGGACAAGTCTCACTGCTATTCACGATGGAAGTTTTGTTTGTGGAACAAAAAATAGTTTCTAATTTCGAACGAAAGATGGGTAATCGTACAAAACAAAAGGATAATAGCCATATCATTTCTTAGAGGCAAATGTAAAATATTTTACAGCGACATTATTGTTACTATGTAACTTCCAAATGCATATTTCATCGAATATGAAACCCAGTTACGGGATCGAACCCCACGTCGTCACGTTACAACGTCCCAAAGCAGACCCTATCAACCCAAAAGACTTTTTGCAGGCCACTTTAAAAACGCATTTTTTATTCCGGGATCTATTATACACACACATATATATATATATATATATATATATATATATATATACTATGTGTGCGTGCGTGCGTGCATTGAAT
>BMAW01109472.1:113813-170376 GCA_019974015.1 Nephila pilipes | reverse complement strand
TATAGAGGCGCCCGTCAAATTACGATTACGCCAAGTCGTCGTCAAATTCGTGAAGTCTATCTTTTGATGCAACCTACTTGGCGATATTTCTTATTCGCTTAGCGATTAATCATCGGACATCTCTATAATAGACAAGTACCGATATTTGTGTATGATTATTGATATTTGCTATTTTAAGTGCTTGAGGAATTTAACAATTGATATTTTTGTGTATGATAATTAATGGTTTTAAGTATATCAATTATTAATGATTTTAAAGTGTAAGCTTCTTTTTTTAATCATTTTGTGTTAATTGTAAACCAGTACAATTGGGACAATGGACTAAATTCACAGAATCACGGGATATATATCATAAACAAACTAGCATGTTCTATGTTTACATAGGATTTTCCTACATGCTAGTTGCATATATATTGTATACCTTGTTTATTTCGTATTAATATATTTAATATTATGCTTCTGGTGTTTGTATACTTATGATATAAACTTAAAATTACTTTCCGCTTTAAAAAGATACAGTTTTGACCTGTTACAACACCTCCTAGAGTTACAACATCTTAAGGAGTGTAAATAAATTATCGTTGTTATACATCCTGATCTTCTTTTTGTCTAAAAACCACTGTGAAAGGTAAACTAATGATGACTAAGTAGTATAAAAAAAGTATAAGGTAAGGAAGTAAAGGAAAGTAATAAAGTAAAGGAAGTGTTGTGTGTGCGTGTGAAGAAAAGAAATTTTTTAATATGTCCTACATATTATGTTACGCAAAATAGTATAAAAAAAAAATTAAAAATTTTTTTTTTTGCTAATTTCATTTTAAACATGTGATAACAATTATTTTTTCTCACAAGTTCTCAAAAAAGTCCAGTTATTCAAAATGAATATTAATCAGCGTAAAGTAAGCTTTTGTAAAGTAACGTAAAACAAGCTTCTGCGGAGCCCCAGACTCCACAGAAGCAATTACTCTATCAAAAAAAGAAAATACTTTCTTTAAATTCCTAATGCGTTTTTATTTTCACGAGCAAAAACATTCTAATGTGCAAAAAAGTTGCCAATGTTATCAACAAAAAGAATAAAAGCAGACGATTCTTTCACATATATCAATTATTAAATTAAGTATGAAAATAAATGCAAACGCGATAAATTATTAAAGTGGACAGTAACATTTTGTTTGGGTATTAAAACAAAAATAAGCAATACAATATGAAAGTAAATAGTTGTATATATCATCAATATAAATACGTATTAAGCAAGCTAAATGTAATTATTATAATTATAATGTATTATAATGTCAGTCTTCTGAATCTAACACCCTGTGTCCTTTATTTTATGCCCAGATATTCTTATTGTCTCAAAACAACATGTTAGCACATTCCAATAAAAATTACTTTAAATTAAATTAAAATTTGTTTATAATTGGTCGCGTTTTTCTCTTTCCCTTATTGACTGTGTGTTAAAATGATCTCGTGTGTTAAAATGATCACTCTGTCGTCTAGGAACGCTAAACGTGACCGTATTGTATTTATAAAATTCACGACATCTTTATAACAGTTTCTTTTATGGCAGCAATATAAAGGGACAGTTTGTAACTCCCACTGTTTATCATCTTCACTTTCCAGTACTGATCTTAACTAGAGTGCAACGAACAGTCTAACGAAGAGAGGAAGCCCGATAATGCTACTAATCATTATGTTGTTTCGAAAGTTAAAATGAAATAGTTAATATTTTTCTCGCTGTTGTTAAACTATCTAACGCTCAGGGCCTCGATTTAAGTCATCTCGTACCAACTCATTCGGATTCGAGTGAGTAGACTAAATTGAATTGAGGATTCTATCTTTGAATCTTCAAGGATTCGTTTGATCGCTTCTTAGGATTCGACGTCTCACTTTGATTTACTGTCACTCTCACTGAATTTGTTGACCTGAACTAACTTCCATTATTATTTGTTATCAATATTATTATTATAGCTTCACTATTATTCATTTCTTGGCTGCTTATGAATGTAATTTCTCCAATCTATTCACTACACATCATAATTTTTATCTAATCCGCTTAAGTCACATTTCATTTTATTGGAAGGAGTTTCATTTTATAAAATTCGAATTGAAAAATATTCAAAGATTGTGAAGGGAAAATTGCAAAATAGCCCATTGTTATAATTTATTGCATTTTTTTCTTCTTTTCCCATACTATATACGAGTATTATCAACTCAAAATTGAACTGTCCGTCTAAGTCGGGACTCAGTCTTAATAGCGAAGATTGGAGTTTAAGAAAAGTTAAATACCGAAACTCAAACCCTCCCCCCCCCCCCAAAAAAAAAAAAAAAAAAAAAATCACTTCGAACTTGGATATTAATGTTGAATATTATTTAAAAATTCGATCTAATTATATGAGTTTGAAATTGATTTTTTTTGTTAGTGAGCAATAAAATATTGATAAAATTTAAATCTCCAGGTTTTATAAGGATACGAGTAATTCTGAACAAAGATTAAATTAGAAATTACCAAACAGCTTATGTAATGAAGCTAAACCTTTTTTAAGTAGTAAAAATAGTAAAATGTAATTTTACTTTCTGTTATTCAGTTAGAATATTTATTAAAACCACAAAAAAAAAAAAAAAAAAAAAGTACTGGCTGCTATTTTTACTTGTTTCAAAAGCATGTGATGGATTAATAAATATTGTATGAACAAAAATATTTCAGTATTCTTCTCAGCTAATATCATTTATATTGTGCCGGCCAAGAGGATTTGCGTCACGTTATAATAACTGACTTACGAACTTAAATTGCATCAATTTGTATATATTTTTCTTTACAATTCATAACAATTCAAGAGAAGTAAATAATTTATTCACCTAACAATTGTATCATTCATGCTACATCCACTTACAAAAGGGTTCATTCAAAGTACTTAATGACAATAATTCAGCCTCAAAAAGGTTCTAAATGAAAATAAAAAAAAAAAATAAAAAATAAAAAACCTTTTAAAAAACTCTTTTATAAAGAAATTTCCTATCCTCACTTTTTAGAGGTTGTTCAAGGAGTATTTTTGAGACAAAAAGTTAATAATAATTCTAAAATTTAAGGTAATGTAGCTTCATCCCCCCATTTAACACGAATAACACAGTTTCATTTCTTCTTTCATCCTTAGGTGTCCCAAAACTCCGTGTTACTTACACTTTTCAATATATACTGTGGTTGGATGGTTTTATTAATGTCGCAAAGCAACACAATAGCTATAGGCGACGGACTTTGAAAATTTGAACCACTTTTAAGTGACGAGAACATGACACCTGAGCTGGCACCTCCCTCTCCTAACTTCCACACTCCGGAGGAAGGGGGGTGTTAGCCGCTCGAAATCTGTATTCTGAGTACAACATTGATCAAAATTTGAAAAAAGTATTGTTATTTGGTGGGAAAATTTTAAGTTTTGATGTAATACGTACTTTTTAAAAGATTTAGTGGAAATATTTTTTCAATGCAATTTTTTAGGAAATTATGAAATTTTAAGAAAAAATCTAATTAAAATTAATTAAAAAATTTTCTAGAAATAATTTGTCTAAGAATTGTTGTATAAGTCATAAGAAAATTTATTTTGAGCATGCGTATAAAATTTCAAACTAATATGATTAATAGTTTCTAAAATTTCCTACGCGTAAGCTTTTTTTTTTTTTTTTGAGAAAAAGGAAGTTAAATTTGAAAACTATAACAGAGAAAACAACTAGTTAAACAATGTTTATTTTTCTCTCTATGACTCTGGAAATTTTAATAGGATCGGCAACGGTTTGGCAGCAAAGTTGTTCAGAAAAAAAGAAAAGAAAAGATGGGATATAACTATTATATTTTTTTAAAAAAAAAATCGAGAATTTTAAGGTTTTAAGGGCCCAAAGACCCCATAACATTCGTAAGACAATGCATATGCTATTGTTATTATTTAATAAACATATATAAGTTAGTAATTTAAGACGCCAAAAATGGTTATAAGAAAGTAATTAAGTAGGGAAAGTTAATCAACAATATTATATTAATTCTTTTATAAAAATATACCGTACCTTAAAGAAACATAACAATTAATTAAAATTTATTGGGGGTTCTTTAAATGTTTATTTAATATTTTTTTTACACAGAAAAATGAACCAAATTGAACTTTCGAATTTACCGAGTTCAACTTTATTGTTTCACGTGCCTATTTCTTTGCTAGAAGTACTGAAAAGGTTTAGGATAACATTATTTAAATTGTATATTAAAAATACGTTAGTATTAATTGAATACAAAAAAAAGGGTTTATCTAGATAAAAAATAAATTAGCCCTTCTAACCAAAAGGTTCTTAAGGTATCAGTTGAAAATGCGATCATAAGTTATTGATACTGCGTTTAATGCATATTTTTAACAATGCTTAAGCGATATTTTTGATTCCGAAAACCCTATTATTAAAACGGTTTTGAATTAAAGCTAAATAACAAAACTTACGTGCCCATGCTATATTCCCATTTCATAGCAACAGAAACCATTTCAACTTCAGAGGGAAATGAAATGACCACTTTTGTCCAGCAAAAATAGATTGTTTTAAAATCTACTAAATCCCCACCCTACTCCACACATCAGAAATACGAATTGAATGAAAACAAAATGAAAGCAAAAGCTCGTTTTGAGAGACTGTTTGGAGAAGGATGAATCAACCAAAAAGAATAAACTTAGTAATGTCTACACATTATGATTTATGATATTCTACTCTCATCTATGAGTCAGGAAGCATTCGTATTGAGGATTAATCTATTTGCACAGATTAAACTCCAATATAGTGTAACTTGTGCGGATTAACCAGATCAAAATGCAGTATTAAAATATCGTTATTATTCAGGAAGATTAATACCAAAAATATAAAACTATATTTTTAACTATATATTTAACTGTATATAACTATATATTAAAAATATAATACTATGAACTATCTATGCATCCAGAAGACACTTTTCACTTCTATTTATATAATAGATTGCATTGTTATTGTTGGTTAGGTTTGTTAGTTTTTAAATTTTTATTGATATCACTATATCAGTTTTTTGTCTATAGCACGAATATAAATTTTCAAAAACATTCAATCTAATTTGAGAAAGTGCTTCGCTGTTATAAAATTTATCTTGATTTTTGTATCCAACCTTTAACAATGCCTTTGATTGCAAATGCCAATATATCAAAACTTATATTTTTTAAAAAAACATTAACAATTAAATTATAGTTTAATTAAACTAAGGTGATAATTACTGAAAATTGTTTAAGAAACTGTAATATTTACTTAAACATAACAGATGACGAGCTCGGTGGAACTAAAATTCAATTTAATACTTCAACAGAATGATGTAGGATATCGATACCAAACAAACATCTTTTCACAATTTTAGCTATTTCGTATATTTGACAATTTAACCCATTGTATTGTATTAAAAAATAACAATAATACTTAGTTTTTCTCTGTTTAAATACATTATTAGTGATTTTTAAGTAATCCTATGTCTTCGGTTATCGGACCGTTCTCTCGGCCGATATCTGTTCCAGAACCGAGAGAGTATTGTATTCATATGTATGTGTACGGTTACTAAATCTTTAATATCTAATAAAATCTTAAGTATCTTTAAGGCTCCCGTCGACACGCCACCACGAGTTTCGGAACATAATATTAATCCTATGGAATTTCGTACTATCATTCTCACATGTAGAATATTTATTTTAACTGAATGGAATAAAGTGCATTTGAAAGAGCTTTAAAAAAAGAAGGCTTTTCCAGAGTTACTTTTTTCCCGACTTTTGTAAGTATTTTTAAATTTTTATTAAAGATCTAAAATCTCGCATCCGACGCACTAAATTGCTCATAAAAATACTTTGAATAAACAGGAAAAAAGTAATTTCGGAGAAGCCTTCCTTTTTCAAATGCATATTTAAAATTAATTTCGCTGCTTGTATATTAAATAATCAGCAACGTAAACAAGGCAAGAGGGGAAAGCAAAGTTAAAAGTCCCTCCTCTGTGTGCAAGGTTATATCCCTACCTTCCATTGATAAAAGATGATTTACGACCCATTGAGGGAAGTTTGCTGATATCTGAATTTGTAGTGATCCGTGGGTTTCTCTTTTTGAGTTTATTTACATTCGCGTAATATCTCTAAAAGGTATGTCTGGCTTTCTACACAGATATCTATGTGCTGTTTTACAATGTTTAAAAAATATACTTCATAAAGGATTTCTAAAAAAAAAAGAAGTAATCCTTTGTTTTTTTATGTTATTTTTACTATTTAAGAAATACACTATAAAAATAACTTTACTAATTACTAAAATGCTAATCAGTAGCTATATTCTTATGGTTCGGGTTTTTAATATGAAACTTCAGTTTCCTCACATGAAATTTGTATTATTTTCAGATTCGGTAGAATGTATATTTTTCAATGTATATAATGAGTAATTTCTTGGTTTAAATACGTAAAATAAAAATATTTAAAAGCTGAAAATTTGTATCGAAAAAATTGTTCTATTTTTAAAATATATAGTAATTGGTAAGGATTTTACGAAATCATCAAATGAAAAGCATAAAAATATTTTTAGAAACAGTTGGACGCTAATGTCCATTTTTATTGGTTATTACATTCGGTAATAAAGTTCTAAATGACAGACGACATGTGTCAGTATCTTCCCGTTTAAAAACGTTCATGATTGGAACAATTGACCATAGCGTCACATTAACCATCTTCTCTCTAATGCCTCTATTTCTAGGCAATTTTAATTAGTTTTTACAGCACGCTTGTGTCGTGGTAAATAGTATCATAAATACAATTATCGTTGTTACAATATTAAAAATAATAAAAAGAGTTTGGAAGTTTTTTTTTAAAAAAATAACTTTAAAGCGCGGAATTTATCATTTCGGAATTTTTTGGGAAGATGATTTGAAAAGTTACAGTAGTTTAAAATGTTTTTTACATTGAATTTTATTTTTCAAAACGAAAGTTTTTACATTTAAGCTATATTTATTTATTTATTTGGAAGTTATGAAAAAAAAGGCCTTAAAATCTTTGATAAAAGTATATGTTACGTATATATACGATGAGTTGTTTCGCAGAATCAAAAATAAAAAAAGAATTTTTTTTTGAAATACTAGTTATTTTCAAATAAACAAATTAGTTAAATTATGAAAGTTATCATTTTTTGAGTTGATAGAAACAACCGAGAGTCTACGAAAGATATTTAACATGAAAAGCTGTTCTTAAAAACAAAGGCAGTGGTCCTTGATACGCAACGGTAATCCGTTCCAGGGTTATCGGCTTTAAGCAAAACGATTCGTATGCAAGGCATCATTTCTCACAATAATGATAATCGATTAATTCTTTTCGATTCCGTTGACGAAGTGTCACAAGTCCAAGCCCTCGTCGTTAACCAAGTACATTGTTAACTAAAACGTTGTTACCAAAAACGTCGTTAACCAAATTTCACTGTATTACGAATTTATATAAAATTATGCAATAAAATCTTAATACAATTAATAATTTCAATTGAATATGGACTTACTAAATATAATTTTTAACTAAGAGAATATCATCCTGCTAAGCCAGAAAATTAAAAAAAATTGGAGAAAATAGTTGTATTTAGTTCTAATTATGGGTATGAATGTTTGTTAAAGAGAAAAAAAAAAAGAAGTTTTAATGTTTCTTAAAAACTGATGAAATCATGTCATATAACTATATGTATCAAAATTCTTCAGTGCATCAGGAATAAAACATAGTTTTCGAATTTTAATTTAAGAGATAAAAATATTAGGATATAAAGCTTCTCTCTATGTGAGAAAATAATAATATGCATTCAAAGTGAAATTATTTTTGAGTTTCAGTTCGAGCGCTTAACTGTATTGTAGTTATGCAGGAGGTATGTAAATTGTACAATTTCCAATATTAACAGAGATGGGAGTATATTAATTGAATAGCAGTTCGTTATGTGTTGTAATGAAATTTATGAAAATAAATTTCCTTTCAATGTGTCTCCCAAGACAACTCACCTTGATTACAAGTTCTATTTAGACAACTGCTCCACCGAATTCAACTAAGAGTTAACTGGTTCATATGGTTCCAAAACACTTGTGAGAAATACTGCCAATGAATTATTAAAATGCAAGCTAAGTTCCAATTTTATTTTACGTATCAAACATAGAAACTCCATCTAGAAAATCTAGCTGTAGATTCCAGTAACCCGTATTATGATGAAGGTTGTTTAACCTGGTGAATTCTATATTGATGGTTAAAAGGGTAAAGAAACGCTAGGAGAAATATATAATTCTAAATGGTAATTATGAACAGAAATTTTAAGTACATTAAATAAAAACCAAATTTCTATCTCGATTTCTTTTAGTAATAATTTAAATTTTAAGATGCTGTAAGATGTTTCAATCTAGGGCTTCCGGAAACCAAACAAATCAACATTAATATAATAACTACAATTTACAACTTAATGCTAAGAATTAATATGCGGAATAAATTTTATTTTGATGTCTTGGTTATTAAGCCTTTACAATACCCACTCGTGTATATATATATATATATATATATATATATAATGTTTTAGTAAAATATATACTGTCATAAATATAGATGGATTCTTCCAAAGCCTTGAAATGATTAAAAAAGGTGTTTTAACTGAAATTAAATAATACAAAAAATGTTAAATGTTTTTTTAAATATTCCAAAAGGACACATAACAAATCAGTACTTCATTGAGTAGAAAAAATAGGTCAGATAAAGAAAATGATTCATTAAATATTTACGACTTATACCACATAAAACCGCTATTAAGTTCCATCTCTATGTCCCGAAATAATATTTATTCATCAGTGATGTTCAAAATACCGGTTTTCAGAACATGGCGTTTACTAAAGCACGTGTTTGGGAACTAATACAGATGTCACCCTGCAGACGATTCGTTACAGAGTGACATGTTATCATTAAAATGTCGTATTTCAGAAATATGGGAATGAAAAGTAAAATGTATTCAAATGACACAAAGATTATCGTTTCAATCATTTAAAATACAGTACTTTCATTTACTGTTCTTGTGACACCGAGACATTACATTATTGGTTTGTTGTTTTATGATGAAAAGTAGGACGAAATAGTTCTTACTTAACAAAAGAAGAATAGTTCTTATAATTTTTATGTAAGATTTAAATGAAGTATTAATGTACTACGAGACGAAAGCAAAAGCATGTACTTACTTTTAAACATCATCATAACAGGTTTATTTTCAATTAAAGCATATATATATATATATATATTATCACATATTCTAACAAAGTATCGAAAACAAGTACTTGACAAATGGAATAACAAAATATAATTAATCTAAATTAATCGAACTGACAATAACTTTACTCGATTAGAAACAGAAGCAGATCAATTTTTATGTTCTAGTAAATTGAGACATATCCAAATGTCTCTTAACGAGGAGATGTGTGTGAATTTACTTATTATGAAATATTTATCAAATGTCTACTTATTTCCTGATGGAAATTTTTGAAAAAGAATATTGCATATATATATATATATGTTTGTGTGTTTTACGATTGAGCATACTATTGAGCTGTAGCACTTTATGTCTGTAAATAAGAGGTTTCTTCAGAGTTCGACTGAAATATTTGCTTTTAGCTACAGAGTTTGAATCAGCCAGTGTAATGTTAAGGTAAGTTTCATTTCAGATAAAATATTGATTTTACTTTAAGCTTGGTTTGAAAACATTAGATTTTATTATATCCAAAAAATGCCTACTTCAGATTGAATAATTCTAAAAAGAAAGAAATTCCTTAAAAGAATATCATGTTAAGTATTGAAAGAAACAGTTTTAAAAATATTATTTTATACTGTGAATAGTAATAATAAAATTATAAAAACAAGCGGGTTTAGTCCAAAAAAAAATTATACTGAATAAGAGTAGAAAAACATATCTTTTTATCGCTTTTATTTGCTCATTTTTCACCTGCTTATCCTGCCCATTTTGGATTCGCCGAGTGCTGTAAGCTTTTCTACATGATTATATTTTCGATACTGTTTGGAACAAATCATGATATTTTCTCTCACATTTTAGATTACAACATTCTAACTATTGATTTCGAAATTCTAATTACTATGGATAACATGCATGAGATTCTGAGTATCATTTTTACATTTAGAGAATTTCAGCATATCATTTTCGTTTTCGATAAACTATACACGTCATGTACCCCACATTACAAAGCACAATCTAAAATCAAAAATAATGTTATGCTTTAAAATCACAAATACTCATCTTTCCTTTCATGTTCCAAAACGTTTAAGAAAATTCGTGGAATTTATTCAAAAACCATTAGACTTACATTTGCAAGTTAGTATTAATTTTTTCTTCCAAGATATTTTACACATTAGAGTTAAGCTAATAGCAAAATCATGTGTTTAATTTTATTCGTTAAGTCAAAAAAGAAAAATCTTTTTTCAGCTAAAAAATTTCATTAAGTGTTTTGTTAACTAATAAAAAAAATCTCATTATTTTATAATTTAATAAGGTAATTTTCTAGTAGTTTTGAAGAAAAACTATTTTTTATAAAAAAAAATTTGTAGCATTTTAAGTTTTAATTACTTTTTAAAACAAATCGCTCTATTAAGGCTCCCGTTTACCGGTCATTTTGATTTCGTGAACGCAATGTCAATCCTTAGAATTTGTACAACCTTTATCAAATCTTGACTATTTTATCAATTTGCTTGCAATTAAATGCTCCCGAAACAGAAGAGAGGAATGAAGATTTCTGTAGAATTATATACATTTTCACCTCAATTTTTGAAAATATTTTAGAATTTTTTTTTTTTTTTTTGAAGACCGGAAAACCCAGATACGAATAATTATTGAAATAAATTATTTCATTTTTGTTAAGTTTGCCCAAAATTATAATAATAATTCTTTTCAAAAATATTATGTGCATATATTACTATCTTTCGATGCGAAGTTTAACTTCCAGTTCATAATCAATTTATTAAATATCATCTTGATTTTATCCTCTGTTGTAAAAAGTGCTACTCACACACAAAAAAAAATAAAGCTTATTTAATAAAACGAGGTCTCTCTCTGCTATTTTGAAAACGAAACACATATATAAAAGCTAAATAAGTTACTTTTTAAAATAACAATTTTTATGTTTCTCAATGAGTAATGAAAGGTTATAGGAACACCGTACATTCGATAAAGTTAAATCATGTGTTCCATGGAATAAGAGATTCAATAATCAAATAATTTTTCATTCACACAAAATTGAAACAACTCATTCAGATAGGTGGAGCTCAGAGTTTTGTTTGCCTCCAGTTTCAATTTTAAAGAAATATTTGGGCTTAGCCCACAACAACAACGTTATTTTATCGAGACATCTTTTATTCACCTGATTTAAACCCTCAAGATACACAATATATTTCAGACAGCATATCTATCGCATAGCAGCGCCACCTGACGTGCTGATTGAAAATCGTGTTTAAAAGAGCCATATGTTGTCAAAAGCAATCTCTGACTTGGTATTACGAATGAAATTATAAATTTATCGATAACACTTTATCCACAACTCTCGATTCCATTAATCACGCACAAATACACACGATTGTTTGTAGTTATCTCATTTAATCATTAAATCACATTAACATTTGCACTCTTTTTGTTATTTACTTTTAAGATATTAAAGTATGAGATATAGTTTTATCAAGTAATGGATTTGTTGTACAGTTGTATTATTTTTTATGTAACGCAATTTTATAGATATGAACTTTTTAAAGTTATCTGTATTATTCATATAATCAAATTTGATACTAACATTTCTGAATTATTTTGTAGATTATAATTATTGCATGGAATTTATTGATTTTCTTAAATAACTAGTAATCGAAGGCCCCATATCTGTTTCACACGAAAAAAAATTACGTAGAATTTATTTTAAATAAAACGTATTTAATTCATATTCGTATCAAAGTATTTTTACTTCCCTCTCTCAGTACCAGTTTATTTAAATAACCCTATTGTACAAGATATACGAACAATAATTAAACTTTAATTCAGATTTTCAAGATTTTTGAACTTAAAATTAAGATTATTAAACGATTAATTTTAATTATGTAATATCGTGAAGCTATTTTAGAGTAATATTGAAGGAAAAATAGTTATCGGTAAACAAAAGTTTCGAAGTACTGGTAGAGTTAACGGCCATCTACAAGAAAATAAAGATATCACATGATTTCTTGATGTGGTTATAGAATAATTAATATTCAGTGAAGAAAAAAGAACGATGGATTTTACCTAGTTGCATTATGCAGCATTGCATCAAAAGTCAGGTTAATTTTACTGCATGGCTGCAATAAAAAAGATTGCCAGTTTGAGGAAGTAATGAATATTTTACATATTCTTACAGATTTGTTTTTCGGAAAGCCGTGATACTGCATATCATGAATATATTACCCGTACGTATATTTTTAATTGAAGAATATCACTCTGTGTTAAGGTCAGAAGGTCAGAATATAGACACCGAAGAGTTTTATAAACATTTGAAAAACAAGTACCATCAGTTTATGTCACTGGAAATGAATCATTTTAATAATATTGATTTCGATGGCAATCAGTTACCATTTTTAACGGAATTGTATTTATCTAGTTTTTGAATTGAATTAATAATCTTCTTTTGTTTCTCAAACCTATATATGTTTGCAACAGTTTACTCGGAGATAAAGATTAAAATTAAATGGAAATGTTTAATTAACTATAAATGCCTACTAAATACCCCTAATTATTTCAAATTAGAAGTATTAGTAGGCAGGAGTATTTCGATTTACTCCAACACTATCAAAACATATCTCAAATTAGATTCAAAAAATAGAGAATTTTAAAAACCGTATCACAAGCATTTTCTCTGTTAAAGTATGTATGAATTTCAAAAAATAAAAAGAAAAATATATGATTTCGTTAACTTACCCGAACACCAAATCATATTGATAAGCTTTCGAAGACATTTTAGCTTGTCATTCAAATCAAAACCAGTCGAAATTACCACTTCTCCCCATATAGAGGTGTGAAAACAAACAAAGAAAACCACTCAACTTTTCTGACATAAAATATCCAAGCAAATATCTGGCAATAGTTATTCTTAGCCTCTAGTTTGAAGACTGAAACTCTCAGCTATGCCCACTATTCAAAGTGTATTTGTTATTTGCTTAGATAAGAGAACAAAATCGGTTATCAGTTTGTGTAAGAATGATAATAAAGAGCCAAAGAGTGAATCCCATCAGGTAATGCGATGGTATGATGCTGTATGATGTCACTAAGTGCTAGTGTAGTTTCCGACTTCTAACATACTTTTAGCATGACACATAAGTGTGGGTTACGGATATGATTATATGCTTGGAAATTTTAACCTTAAGTTTTTATTTTTTATTTTTATTTTGTATCTAATATTTGCTTTGAAGATTCGCCGATTGGTTGCTTGGATATTCGCAATGTCTGTGTCAACTACTGTAAAAGTATACTTAAGATCATGAAGAGTGTGTGTTTAAATATTTGTTATTGAGTAGCCTGAAAGAAATAGTTAAATAAACTGTAACGTGTCAGCTAACAATTTCGGCTAAATTCCAAGAGTTTAAAATAAGTTATTAAATGGTTATTTTATTGAATAGTTTTATGAGATATGGATCAACAAAGGCTGTTATCAAATCTTTTAGTTAGAAGAATATAGAAAAATATGACTGCACGAGGAATATCAGATTAATAAAAATGAATTAGATGATTGTTATTATTAATTAAATTAGAGGGAAATGTATAAGATTTCGATAAATGTTTATATTTTTGTATGTTATGTATATTCTACGTTTATTTGAATATATTCAAAGTTTGTCGATCAAATTTTAATAAATCTCGCATAATTTTGTCATCAGAACATTAATATACAACTCATAAATGTGAGAATTTAATATAATAAGATTAATTATATTATTTTAAATGTTAAATTTATATTATATGAGCTGCATATAAAAGTAAATTTTTGACACACTAGGAGCTAATGTAATAATATATAGTTACTTCTCCTCTTTTCCATTGCGAGCAGCTTATGTTTTATTGTTTAAAACTAAAATATATTAATTAAGAATTGTTTTTAACCAAAATTTTGCAAAGAACAATTCAACCACCAAAGGGGCTAACTTTTTAGAAATCATTATTATTCAATTAAATATTAGAATTACAGCAAACGATACCATATTGATGTACATAATAGTATTCTTTTCAGATATTAAAACCAAAGCAAACGCCAAATTATTAAACTGAATATGTAGTTTATACAAATATTTAAAATTAAACCGAACTTTTCTTCTAGTAATTAAAATTAAAGCAAACCGTAAATTATTAAATGAATTATATTTCTGCAACAAAACAAAAAAGTCACGTTATTTTGAAAAATTGTCAGCTATGATGGTTTGTCGTTGACTAAAACAGTAGTCACTTTCGTGGCTAATATAAAAAAAAATTTATATAATTCCGTATTATCACTTTGTTAATACTAAAAATGCTAATACATCTTCGTATTGCTTTAAAACACAACCATAATTACACTCATACGGAATTAACTTCGAAAATTAATTTTATTTATTCCCTACCTAATAAACGAATCAATGAATCGTTATGACTAAAGCTATTTAAAAAAGATTAAACCTGTCGTCTACTAATGACGAAACAGAAGGAGTTTCACAAGAGAATGTTTATACGGAATTATCTATTTTTCTAAGAGATAAATTTTTCAGCTATTAAATACACTAAGATATCTATTAAGTTGAGAAGAATAAGGAAGTTTACATAGTAAACATTATATGATCTTACTTCAGTTCATATAAGGGCGGATAAGAAAGTTCCTCTGTTAGGAATGTCAAATGATAATGCGGTAACTCATTGCAGAATTGTCCCGTGATCTATTTTCTTTTTTTAGGAAATTCATGTGTATGATGCCTTTCGCAATACAAAAAACAAACAAACATTGCCATAACTTATCAATTATTTGGCACAGTGTTCGTCTTATTTGGAACAGTTTCACCGGAAGCAACCCATTATTAAGAGTGTTGCTCAAATTCCCATGTATGTAATGGGGAATCCAAGTCTCATCGATGGGCGTAAAATGGTGACGAGTACTCGACTCAATAAGCAAACAAATTTTTATTTGGCAGCAAATGACTGCCAAATCAAAACAAACCTATGAGTCAGTGTCAGTTTGACACAATTTAACAGACATCGGCCCGCAATGAGGAAACCGACTTGCCTTAGCAAAGCCACCTGTTGTCATAAACAGAACTTATTGTAGATCCTACGCTCTCTGAAAGGCATATTCTCACAAGATGAATAAAAAACTAAAATAGACTTTTTAAATTAAGGATTGTACCAATTTTGAGTTTCAATGTTTGTTACAATTTTATTCCCCAAGAAGAAATATCTGTATTTGACGGGCTCTTGTTTTCCCACCACATCGGGGGATCTTTTTTTTATCCCTGGCCGAGGAGATCGTTTGACCTTGAGTGATAAGGTCGATTCGAACCTTCGATCTTTCGGTCCGGAGACAATTTTCCGGTCATTTATGAGCAAAAAATGACCAGCAGAAATCCTTTTTCTTCTGGTTGCTAAGAGCATTGTAAAAAGCGACCGGACAAGGTTTCTTTGGGCCCAAAGATTGGTTCGAAACGCCACCGGCTCTCAAGGTTAAACAATTTCCATCGCTACAGGGTTTAACCCCCAACAAGGTGAGAGCCATTTGCCGCTGAAGTATGATAGGGGATTATTGAATCCACAGGAGAACATTCTGGTGAGATGAAACCTGGTGAACAACTTGAGAAGTGTATTAATAGTATGGTGAAAAAGACTGAAATGCTACATCCTAGTCACGCAGAGCAATTAATACAAACACTGCAAATATTAAAAAAGCTGAACAAGAATTGCAAGAAAAAGCACGTAACGAATTTCTATAAAGTGCTCAACACCAACCAGCAGTGTGCGGCGGCTCTCTTTAACAACGAGAAAAAAAAAATTTAAATGCCTTAATAATTATCCCGAAGGGGGAATCCCTTTTGGCCTGGCTTGAAAGCAGTGTTTTTCCTTTCTCCCGCTAGATGAAAACAGAAAAATCCAGTCATTTTTTGCGTTTCTCCCCACGAGGGCGCATGAAATGTTGCTGCTATGAAAAACATGTAATTATATGAGAGTTGTTCATGCGTGTAACCATACAAAATAAATACATTAAATAAAAATTCGTCAGGTTTTGTGTAACAGGGATGCGAAGGCTATGACAGAGGTAAAATTAAAAATACACTTAGTTGAGAAAAAAAATTAATAAAAAAAAAAAAAAAAAAAAAAAAAGAGAACGATTTGCAAATTGTGTGCAATTGAAATTCTCAAAACTAACGTACTTCGAGTTGAATAGGCAGATAATTAATATTCATAATTGATTGGTGTTCTTCTTCTTTTTGTAGTGATGTAATTGAAATCCTCAGTATCTCCATTTAAGAGCATCCGAGAGCGTCACTAAATACCGAAAGACAGAAAAAAAGAGCTCATTTCCGCTCATTGTATATTTGCATAAGTAACTTTGAATATTTACGAAATTCACAAATATCACTGTCCTTTTTCCTCATTTGACTTCACAACTTTGTCTATTAAATATATACGAGTAATTTCACAAAATTTATTTTTCGTTTGCTTATTTTTAGATAAACACGAGTCTATACCTTTATTTATAACGCTCGGTAATTTGACCAGAAGAAAAATTTATTTCGCTCTAAAAAGATTTGATATACTCGCACATTCTACATGTTTTTAATCAGTTTGCAAGAACTGTTGTGTATTAAATTCAATGAATAAAAACTTAATGAAGTGACAAAGAGATTTCAAATGCCAAGTATTGTTTTTGTGAAAGAAATGGTTTCGGAAACTGATGATGGCAAAAAAAACTTTCTGAAAAATACAATAAATTATTTAAGGCCTCTCACTCTTTTTAAAATTAAAAAAAAAGTTCAATTTTCTGAAAAAAATCAAATATAAAATTTTCGGGATATTTCAAATCAAACTTCAGAAAATTATTCTAATTATTTACCAAGGCCTAATAAAAAATGTACATCCTTGCAACGAATCAAATTTACCATACAGAAAAATTTTAAAGCTCATTTTCTTAAAATGATATTTTTTTATTATTTAATACAAGGATCTTAAAACCTATTTAAGACAACCTTGCAAAAATAGTACAATTACATTATGTTCTTTTTTTTTTTTTAAATTATTATGTTTCGTAAATAGTTTGATATCTTTTAATCGGAATGTACATTTTATAGTATGGAAGTTTTAATGAAAATTTTCAGTTTGCTTTAAAAATTAAATACTGGATTAAATAAAAGATATTTTAAATTAAACTATATTTCTAAGCATTTATTTACATTATGAAACAAAATTATATATTTTGAATCGAATTCCTTTCTAGGATTTTAAGCGCCGATCGATTTAGCGTTAAATAAAGTGAAAACAAAACGTTAGCATGAAGCGCTATTTTATACACTATCCAAAACTTTTATGAATATTTAAAATTACTTTATCATTGTACAAATTTTAAATTACAACAAAAACATTGTATAATTTAATTGAAAATTTGAAAAGATATGGAGACTCGAAAAAAGTGGAGGAAAATGCTTGATTTATTTGATTTATTGTGTTTATCAGTTGCATTACCTGTCAAAAATGATAATGATGTATTAGACACTGAGTTTGGGCCTACAGATATCAACTACGATTGATTAGTTGGGTTTTTTTTAACATCGCACTAGAAGAAACACGATAGCTATTGGCGACGGACCTCGTAATGTTGAGCCTCAGTCAAGTGACGAGGTAATATAAGTAATGGGTGAAAAAGAATCACATTACTCACAAATCCAAAAGAAAAACAATAATTAGTGTATTGCTGTTGAATAAGCTTTGGGGAGAAACGCAAATCGGTAGTAAATCTGAAAAATAATACTATATAACATTATCTAGGAAGAACCAGATGCAACAAGGTATACAAATTTAATAAATAATAAAATATACAAATTTAATAAATAGAAGTAATTCTATAAAGGGAAGAGTTAAGAATGCATTTTCGCTAACAATTTGTTGAATTATTGCTTTCACGTTACTAGTTTAATATTTCCTTTTTAAAATTATTGATATATTGCATCAAATGGAAAAAAAGAAGGTTTTACGTAAAAATCGATTTTTTTTATCGGTTATGGTATAAATAGATATACTTTAAGTGAGAGTAAGTCTGGTGTTGAAATTTTCTGAATTTCAAAATGAAACATTTCATTTTAAATTATGATGAATCATTTACTTTAATTAGAATTACAACTAAACAAACCTCTGCGATACTCACGTAGAAGTTGTGCGTAACAAGTAGAAATATATATGAAATTTCACTCGCTGACTAAAATCTATTTTAAGGGAAAATACATTTACATTCCTTTGATGTATTAAAAAACTCAAGATTAAACTATTACTTAATAAAAAGAATTTTATTTTAGTTTAAAAGGATATTTTATCTGTTGTACGAATGATTACATTGTAATGCAACGTTACATCAACCCGCATGAGAATTCAGATGAAATTTACAGTTTGTTGAGATAGAAATTTGGCAAGAGTTTTATCTGTACTTTTATGTCTTTTTATATTGAGTTAAAGATATGATTTGAATGGGGTATCTTCTTCAAACTGAATTCTCTAAAAATGTTTTATGACTGTTCATACTTAGGAATTTTTACTTCGCACCCAAAAGAAAAAACTTAAACAACATTATTCTGTAAAATATAACGATATAAAATATAATATTATTGAATTAACACCAGTTACATAAATAAGCACCACCACAAGAACATAGACTATGATAAAGCAAAAAAGTTAATAATTTACTCAAATTTTGATTCAATCTGAGATCCGAAAAGAAATGATGTAATGGTTGAATGTATGTAAAAATATCGCGGTTGAATTCCATATAATTGAAAAATTAAATTCGAGAAATAAAACAGAAAGTTGAATGATAGAATGGCAAGGCAATTAGAAGTTGTAAAAAATGTAAAATTAGAAAAAACACTCTAAGTTCTAAACAAAATTATTCCTTAAAATGTGCTATAATTCATAGAAATTTTTGTACTTTTGATTATTTTTTAATATCATGGAAGCAGTTCTTGCGTAACGAATAAATTTGTGTTTGCCTTTCCAGAATGTTTCACAACATAATGCAAATTACTGATCATGATTGAATTCCAGGCTGAAATTATTCGGTATTCTAAGAATGAATTTTGAAGTTTTTTTGATTTTTCGAAAAACCACAATGTTCATAAGAAGTCGAAAGGAATTTTTATTCCACGCCTATTTAAAAATTCCCGTTACAATTGAGATAGTCAATATTATTATAAAATTCTCTTGAACCTTCAATGGGACTTAATCTGCCACTATAAGAGTTCATTTTAATTAACAACATTATTATGGATTATAATCATTATTCTTATTGTTCATATTAACTTTAATGTATATAAATGACATGAAAAAATTAAAATATTCTGAATTAATATTTTAAAATGCATGCATTTTAACAATTTATCAGTGGTTCATTATTAATTCCAATATATTGGCTGAATAATGCATAGAAAAGTACATTACTCTTTCTCTATTGTTAATTATTCGATACAACAGATAACTGTACTTTAATTGTGATACAAATTTTAGAATTGAAGCTGAAATAATGTATATAAATGAAAATACTGTTCATGATAATTTTGCAACATTTGTTAAAAACCAGGTTTAGTGAATTATTTTATTCCAGAGTTCTGTAACAAAAACAAAACAAAAAAAAAAAAAATCTAGGATATGATATTTTTAATCTTTTGCTCCATTTTTGAATGACTACTATTTTTTCATGCTAATTGTAAATCTGTGGCTCTGAATCCGTAACTCTTAAACAGTCTATTTATTTTAAAAATAAAGTTTAGTTTCTTTCAATCGTAATTACACACGTAATTATGTTTCCTATCGCTGTAATAGATATAATTTTTTTTTACTAAAGCGAAGCGTCTTTGAAAAGTTACGTCTTCTATCCGTTTTATATACAACACATTTAGGGTTTCCACTACAGACCATTTTGATTTCGTGAACGTAATGTTATTCCTATGGAATTTCTACAACCGTCCTCAAATTTTTACAATTTTATCTACTTGAATGCTAAAACGAGCATTTGAAAAAGCGACATGTAATGAAAGTTTCTGTGGTATTATATTTTCTTTCCAATTTTTGAAAGTATCTTAGGATATTTTTTTAAACACACTAATCCACAAGCGAAGCATTAAAATATGGGTAAATATATTTTTAAAAATTGGCTGAAAAATGTAATTCCGTAGAAACCTGCACTATCTTTTCCTCTTTCGAATGCTCTTTTCTGCATTCAAATAGATGAAATAGTAAATATTTGAGTACAGTAAAAATTCCATTCAATTAACAATACATTTATGAAATTAAAATGGCCGGTAGACGGGAGCCTTACTTTCCTTAAAAGTTACATTGCATGCTACGACTTCATTTCAGACGCCTATTCTGAGGAAACTGATTACATTACTGTTTCTTGGCTTGATGCCGAACACGTAATGTTGAAATGATTTGCAATGAATATTACTGAACAAGCATTAAGCTCAGAAACAATCGTCTCCGTGATTGTAACAACAGGTGGATTTTGAAAGGGAATAATAAATCATACAACATGACATACTTTGAACTTTGGACCACGTCTTTTACCGTAATATTTTTTTTCCTTTTCTGCATTCTATTGATGTATTAAAGTGCTAACTATTAACAATAGAGTGACGTTGGTAAATGACGGCATTTATAAAACGCGATTCGAATTGGTTGAAAATCGTGTAACTAAAATATACGAAACGTGTTCCACGCAGATGTTTAGCAATATTTATCATGCTCCTGAAAGAATATTCCTATGCTAAAAACTATATAAATTCAAGGAGAACAAGTGAAAAACACCTTGTAATTTTGTGAGCAACAATACGTTACATTATGTGGTATACCAATAATATGATTTTGTGCGTATTATATAACGAATTACTAATTATATAGCTTTAGCTTTATCTTTTACAAAACCTTAATAATTTTTACTGATTTAAATTTTCACATTATACAGGTAATTCTAGTATAAATCGGCTGTAACATTTCTAAAAATGTCGTGTTGTGCAAAGGCGTGTTCTATGAAACAAATTACTTGTGCAAAGAAAAGGGAATTAGGTTACAAAATTAGGAGAAAAAATACTGTTATATTATAATAATTCGAATAAATATATTTATTAAAGCATTTAAGTTATCCTTTTTCATCAAAAGCATTACATATTGATATATTTTAAATAATGGTTTTTTTCTATAAATGTTTTTATTTAATTAATCTTTTCTTTGTAATTCTAATGAATACTGTAAATTTCAAACGTATGATACGACATACACCCTCAAATGAAACATTTTAAATGGGATATTTAGCGCATTTATTCACATTCAAGACTTAGAAAAAAGAAGGAAAAAAAAAAAAACATAACTGGGCCACAGTGAATTATTCCATTTTTCATTCCTGATACAAGTACTTTTTGAACAGTTCCCATAGTGAAATTTCCTTAACTTTTCCAAATGCATTTAAGTTTCCCGTTTATCAGCCATTTTGGTTTCGTGAACGTAGTGTTAATCCTATAGAAGTTCTACTTTTGCTCTCAAATCTTTATTATTTGATCTATTTGAATGCAAAAAAGTGAATGTGAAAGAGCAAAAAATACTGAAGGCTTCTGCAGAATTACTTATTTCCTCCGAATTTCTAAAAATATTTTTAAATATTTTTAAAGATCGGAAAACTCACTAGCGAATCATTCAAATAGGGGTAAAAATAGTTTTAAAAATTGGAGGAGGAAAGTAATTCCGCAGAAGCCTCCATAATTTTTTGCTCTTTCAGATGTTCACAATTCATTCGTGACAGCTTTGATCAAAATGAAAATTGTTAAATTCGTCAACGTTTTTCTAACACTTAGTTTATAAAAAGGAACCCTTTTTCCGACACGATCAGAACTTTGAAAGTTGGTTCAAAATATAAGATTCTAAAAGGATTTAGATGAATGTAATTGAATGTTCAGTTTGAAAACTAGCAAGTTTCCTTTTGTTTTCGAAGACAGCAGCAGGTGTTTTTGACAACAAAGATGAATCACCATTCTGGTGTGCTATATATACTTTGTGGTTTGTACAGATGGTGTTTTTTCGATTTATGATTAATGGAATATTTTTTTTCTTTGTGTCTATCTCTTATTTGGAAGTGAGTGACAGTTTTAAAATGGACATTTGATCTCAACAGAATCTGCAGTGGTGCAACAACCACGGAAGAATTTAAACAGAATTTATTAACTAATACAATTATGAACTTTGATTTATTTTTAAAGAGAAGAAAAATAATTTTTTCAGAGTTCACAATTTTTGATGTTTTTCATCAACTACTGAAATTTGAAGTATCCGTACACCTTTAAAACGCCATTTTTGTCAAAATTTTCAATTTTCTAATTTTAATGTCAGTTTAAAATTTAAACTTGTTTTTCTTTCTAATAGTGTTTGAGTTTTACTTTTACTTTATTTAGAACTTAAGTTACAGGGATTTGAATTTTACTCGGTAGCTAATTTTTGATTGCATTTGAAAATTTGTTTTTAATTTTTCTCAATATATTTACATATGGCATCGTAGATATCAGAAAAAGTTATAAACCAAATGAATTTAAATTTTACAAGTATCTTCCTTATATAGTTTTTAAGAACCCCAACTACTTTCATGGTTGTAAAATTGATAAATTTTTAGTAACAAAGGTGTAAATCATATATTGTTATAACTTTTTTTTTTCATTGTTATTGGACTCGAAACACCATAAGAATTGTAGTAATATGATTTTCATCATGAAAGTAGTACCAGCCCAAAAAACTGTTATGGTAAATAAGATGAAATTTACAGAATAATGATATTTTTTGTTTACTTTTGAGTTATGAGCGTTATCTGATAATCAATTTATGTACTCACCATGTTTTCCACACCAAATTTTTTTTTGAATTAAAAGCAGATTGTTAAAAGAGTTTTTCATAGTTTTAGGTTATGTTTTAGCATTAAAAATATTTTGATAGCAAATATCAATGTATTTCAAAAAATTTACTCCGAAAGTGTACGGATATTTTAATCATTCTATACATGCTCTTTTCATTTAATTTCGTACTTTTAGGTATGAGAATTACATCCTGTGGCATGAAAAATGGAGAACATTTTTGCAACTTCCACTTGGATATCCTAGACATTTCTAATTCACTTATATACATACTTTAATCTAAGAATAAAAAAAATCTGCTTTTAAATGAATTAAAGGAAACATATTGATATATATCACTTCATCTGTAGTCCAGCGCTTCACCCTCCTGGTTCTGTCAGTAATTCGGCGTATTTACAAAGTATCTTTATTGTTTTAATTATTTTGTATGTTTGGCACTTTGTCTGCGTGCAATATGTTAAATTTCACTCGATAATACTTAGAGTTTTTGTTAAAATGCATATTATTAGTAGTTTTCCTGTAATCCAACGATGTTAGTCACTGGAGTACCTAATAATTTTTTAAATTTGTAGAGAAATGAAAAACTCATAATTAAAAAGAAAGAAAATAAATAACATATAGTTAAATGTATTATTTTCCTGAAATAAAAATGATATAAAAATTCGTATTTTAAAATATGAAAGCAATATTGGTAAATAAATAATTTTCACTTTACATTTTCAAATTTATTTGTAAAAGTGACTAGCATTATATTTATATCTTGCACTTTAACAACTAAAAAAATATCACCGATTCTCTCGAAAAGAAACCGATAACTATCACGGTAAATACATATTTCTACAGCCACGTTTAAGAAATATTGCAGATCTTTTTCGAAACATATTTACGATTTTCTTGAATGACAGCGATATCTTAACTTCCTCTCAAATACTCAAAAATAAAGAAAATAAAAAACAAAAATAAAATAAAAAGTGAATCGTAGAATGTTATGAGATAATCACTAGGTTCTTATCTTATTTTGTGTCTAAATATGACTATTACTCTTTCATAACAAATTCTGTCTGTAAATGTGTATCTCTGAAAATGAAGATAAATAGGCACTAAAATTATTGCGTCAACTTTTCTAATTAGTAAACAATGACATTTATGTATTGGTTCAACTATATCAGATTAATATATAATTATCAATTTTATTGTAAGAAATATTCTTGATAGTTAAATTTTGTAAATATTACTAACTATTACTTCGATTTAAAATTTGTAATCATTATTTCTAGTGTAATTTTTATACTTTTTATTTTTATACTTTTTATTGTTTTCATGTTTATTTACTTGTGAGAGAAATAGAATTCAGTGATTACTGTGATATATGATTACTGTGATGTTCATTATCAATTTTTTTTGCATTGTGGTTCTGGAAACATGTTAAAAAAGAAACCAGAAAAGATTGTGTTTCCTCTTGCTGCTATGAAGCTCTTTTAAAGAGTAGCCTTCGAATTATGCAAGTGGGATCACAAAATGATCCCAACGCCAGTTTCTGCCGGTTATTTCATTAAAAAATGTAGTGCTTTCAGTACTTTTGAAGATGAGTTTTATCCTGTTTTATAATGAATTCTGAAGTTGCATGAAAAAAGTAAATATATAAAAAGTTGCATTTTGAGCATGTATTCGTTGTGCGTCTTAGAATACTCGTCAAAAAACCAGCAAGAATTGCTGCTAGTGCAATCGATTTACTTGCAAAATCCAAGCCAATATCATAACAACAACCATATGTCATGTGAATTAAGCTCAATTCAACATTTTGTATTCGAATTCCTAATCCTTCTTGAATTAGTCATAATTTTCTTTTTGATGCTTAAGTTTTCTCATATTTTGTAGCAACTTTGTTGCATTTTCTATTTTTTCTATGGCTGCAACTATTATTAATATTATTGTTATTAATTGATTAACTATGGAGTCACTGAATGACCCCAATTAGCTTTTAATTCTTTAAATGTCCACCTACTCATCCGAAGGATAAAAATAAAATTAGATTTTGAGCAATTCTATTTTAATAACGATAATACAATATTGTTTTTATCGCTTTAGCAAAATTATAAGATATAAAATTATTATATATATAATTAGAGTAAACTCAATCATATATATATATGTAACGATCCTGTCGACTTTAAATGTAACGATCCTGTCGATTAAATGCAACGTTCCTGCCGGCTAAATGTAACGTATTTACTTTAACGTTTAACATTAATGAATCATTCCATACATGGCCGAAATACTTTTATTTCCATATTGTAGCAGACTTTAGTCGGGCTTCGGCCACCAAAGGCCGAAGCGAAATTACCATAGAAATCTCAAATGATCAGAGAGAGAGAGAAGACGAGCGTAAGAGAACAGCAGTAAGGTAATGAGAGGAGTATAAGAAGAGAAATAAGAAGAGAAGAGCGTATTTCGCTGTGTTTTGCTATTTATGTGAGGGAAAATTCAATTAAACGTCAGAGTCCAAACTGTCTGAATGGAGGGACTTCTAGGGAAGATAAGTATAGACCCAAAGTCTGGTAGGGATCATCCCTTCAGGTCTGTTCCGTGAAAAGAAAAGAGAGCATTGTCAGCGAATTTTATAAAACGCGAGATTGAATTAATTAAAAAGAATAGGAATTGTATCAGGAAATACGAATGAACATGATCGTTTAAAGGAGAGAATGGGCAAATTTAGTAAATTAAATTATTTAAGTGAGAAATTAATGTGAATTAAGTTAAATCAATATTTACACACACACACACACACACACACACATATATATATATATATATATATATGTGTGTGTGCAACAAGTAAATTATTAAATTTATTAAAACACAGCATAATAAATAAGTGAACAAATTAAATATAAAAATCTAAATAAAAGAAAAAAATATATTTATAGAAAAATGAGTAAATAATTAAAGATACTGGACACAAATTGAATACCCAACAACAACAAAAAAAAAAAGAAGAAACAACACATTCAGATTGAGGACTGAATTGTGGGGTTAAACATATTTTATCACACCAACCCTCCCCAGTGCCTTTTGCTGGGCAATAATTGGATCACTCCAAATTGTAAATGATAATAACTTAAGTAAAGAAACAAGCAAATAAGAGGTAAGGTATCTAATTTCAAGAATTTAAAACAAAAAGTTTTCAACTAAAAATGTTAAGTGAAGGTTTAAATTTTTTAAAATATATATATATATCTGTATCTAAGCTTGTAAAAAAGGATGAAGTCCATTTAAAACAATTGTAAAAATCCAATTCAAAATATTCTGTGACAGATGTATGCAAGTGATTAAGATTTACAGTGTAAAAGGTTAAGAAACTCTTGATATAAGGATCTCTAAAATTTTGTGTTGTTCCCAAATATGATGTAAATATTAATTATTATTAATTAGGTTAGTAAAAAAAGTTTCAAATTTGGGAATATTTAATAAACATCTCAACATTAAAAAAATTAATCAAAAGTAAAATCTAAAAGGAACGCAAAAACTGTATTTTAGGTGTTACAATTTTCTTTAGTACTATGAATAAAATATATGTCTATAAATCTAAGCTATGTAAGAATTCAGGAATTCATCACAGCTAGACCTCTAATTAATTGTCGCGGTAATCCTAACATGTGGTGGGTATTCTATAAAAGTACTGAAAGTTCATAGCCCTTATGTTTAAGGTTAAAATTTCGAAAATCTCAAAAATTTAAAAACCTTTTATGAAATAAATTTTCATTTCATCCTATTTTAATGACTTTCAAGCTATGATGTGTATGTTTATCGCCCGTGAAACAACACTGTGTTTGATATTGGCACTTGAAAAACCTTTCGATAAGCTTAAAATTAAAAAAAAAAAAAAGGAAGGAGGAAAAACTATTATATCTTTCTTTTTTTTTATTTCTTCAAAATGAAGTTTGCGGAAGGTTTTAACTTTTCCTTTAATGTATATGGTCAATGTACTTATCTTCGTTATTTTTCTTTTCCTAAGGGGTTTCTTGAAAAGTTTAGAAGGGTTGTAAGGATTATATGTACGACAAACTTTTGAAGACAGAATAGTTTATCTTATGTAATAACAAATTTATTTATTCATTATTTTTATTAATAATCATCATAATTTTATTCCCTATTCTTATTACAGAAATCTTAAATGAAGGACGGATTCGTATTATAAATGCTTAGATAATCCCCCAATAGAGTTATTATCATTAAAAACTCTATAAATACATTTTCTTTTATCTGAATTTATGAAAGCTGACTTTCCAAAGTACTTAAAGGCATGTTACAGTTAATGTGATAAAGATATGTCAAATTTATCATATTTTCAGTAACTTTAGATTATTCTTTTGTTTACATTTCTATATAAATGAGTTTTATCATCAGATTCCTTGCCATACATTTTTCGATTTAGTTAGTAATAGAATTTGACAAAACTTAATTTAAAATAACTTGAATTTTAAAAAAAATTTCACTTTTTCCTACGAATATTGAAAAATAAATTATACTGTCAGCATTTAAATAAGTAAAAAATCATTACACATTTTGATGAAAAGAAGACCATAGGTTTAGAATTAATATTTTGGGTCTTTTTTCAAAAGCTTCAAATTATAATTTTATCATAAATTCTTTGGGAATTTCAAATGTTTATTTATCATTATTTTCCGGGGGTCTAGTGAAATTTTAGTAATAGCAGAAGACGAGAGTAAACTTCTGAAGCATAAATTTAAACGGCAAACTCTATTTTCATATAGAAACTTAAAAAATAAAGAAATTTAATTTTAGAAACCAGTAGTAATGCTTTGTTTAGAGATACGCGTGACTCTAATTATATTTCCTTACATTTATCTCAAAATTTTTGAATTCTTTATTTGAACTTTTGTAGGAAAAGGTAGAAGTGCCTAGGAATCATTCTACCATTTACCTTTAGTGCCGAATTTTAAGTGTGGAAACCCAGTAAGGTATTCTTAATTCTGGGAGAATTAATGTTCACTTTAAAATAATAAAATAATATTTAGGTTATTCAATAAAGGACAGTCAATTAATCAATTAAAGCCCTCGTCTTTTTACGGAAAATTAAACTTCACTTCTTTCTTTTGAATAAAAACCGCAAAACTTTTATTTCCTAAAAAAATTATTACATAATAACTGAAAGTTATAACACGCACAACTCAAATACACGCGCACGCATATATATATATATATATATATATATACTAATGGACAAAAAATTAGCCCACCAAGAAACAATTGCTGGATCGTAACGAAACTTGGCATGAAGGTACATATCGGGAAGATATGCAAATGATTAGAAATGCAGCGTGATTGCGCATTACGTATAGCCGGTAGAGGGTGTTTAACGTCGTTCTCCGTGGAGTATAAAACAGGTAACCAAAGCTTGTTTGAGTGTGCTGAATCGTTTACAAAGGAAGAGTTGAGGTAGACATGCCATTACGCCGTTTTCGAAGACAATATGAGCAGCTGTCGTAGTTTGAAAGGGAAAGACTCATTGGCATGATGGATGCTGGATGGTCAGCTAGGCGAGTAGCTCGTCAATTAGGCCGCTCTGATTGTGTTGTGAGGAGGTGTTGGACCAGAGGATCCGAGAGATGTCATTTACACGAAGACTAGGTTAAGGACGCCCTCAACAGACCAGTCGTCGAGAAGATCGCCACATCGAAAGAAATGCACGCATACAGCCAACTGCTTCATCGGACGCCATCCAGCACAGGTAGCACCTTAACTAGGGCCCCCTGTGTCTTCTCAAACCATACGAAGGCGCCTGGCTGAAGGACATTTAGGATCACGGCGCCCATTACGTGTGCTACCCTTGACGCCCACCCATCGACGCCTCCGTTTGGAGTGGTGCTGGGCATGAGGAAACTGGACTGCAGTGGAATGGAACCAAATCCAGATTCAATCTCAGCAGTGATGACAATCGTGTTCGTGTGTGGAGACCCCTTGGCGAACGCCTCAATCCTGCCTTTGCTTTACAGCGACATACCGCTCCCACAGCTGGTGTCATGGTATGGGGTGCCATTGCCTACAATATACGATCATCCCTAGTATTGATCCGTGTCACCATGACAGCCCAGCGGTATGTCCATGACATCCTGCAACCACATGTGTTGCCACTCATGCAACGGCTCCCAGGAGCCATCATTTTTTAACAAGACAATGCTCGGCCTCACACGGCAAGGGTGTCGCAAGACTGTCTCCGCACTGTTACTACCCTTCCTTGGCCTGCCCGAACCCCAGATTTGTCTCCAATCGAGCATATCTGGGATCATTTCGGACGGCATGTTGGGTATCCCACGAGTTTGAACCAACTAGAGGCAAAGTTACAACAAATATGGAACGAAATGTCTCAAGACATCATGCAGAACTTGTATGTCTCAATGCCCGATCGTATCGCATCGAGCATTCGCGCTACAAGGGGTTCAACAGGGTAGTAAATCCTCCGTTCTTTTGCCCTATTCTCTGAAATAAATGATCATTTTTCTTTGATTTTCTAATAATTTACTTATATCAAAGTAGTCATTACGTATGTAAAATTTCGCTTCATTTTGACGACTCCTTCTTGGTGCGCTAATTTTTTTGACCATGAGTATATATATGTGTGTGTCTGTGTATGTGTGTACAGTACTTATAAGTAAGCAATCACCATCATGTAAGATCATATAAAATCCAGATTAAGAGCACAAATCATTTTAAAATTATTTGGAACAAAAACAAAAGCAACTAAAAGAAAAACCATATAGTTAGAAAATAACCAAGAATCAAATTAAAAATATTATCAAGTGATGAAAATAAGCTAAACATTCAATTAAACACATCTAACAAACTATTACTTTAAAACCGTGAATAAATAATACATATTATTTAAGAATCAAACCAATTTAAAACAAAGCAAAGTAAGAGGAAAGCAAAAATGAAGAAAATATAATTAAAATTGTTCCATGCTCTAGAATGGAATAATGTGTGTTTATACCGATATTACAAATCTAACCATCGCACTTCAATGAATTTTATTATAACAAGATGATAAAAACCCAAAAATTCAGAAATTCAACCAAAGGTAAAAAGAAATAATATATTGGGTTGGCAACTAAGTAATTGCGGATTTCACTCATAGATGGCATCAGTTGAATTTTTAGGTTTGAAGACGTAGTACAAGTGTAAAACACATTTTGTTATTTGATAGTTGGCAATTCAGCTGTCAATCAGTAAAAAAAGTTTTTTGATCGGTTGCGTAGTTTTCGCTTAGCCTTCGTTGAAGAATGGAAAATCAAAAGGAACATTTTCGTCATATTTTGCTTTTTTATTTTCGCAAAGGGAAAAACGCATCACAAGCTCATAAAAAGTTTTGTGATGTTTATGGTGACGAAGCCTTAAAAGAACGGCAGTGTCAAAATTGGTTTGCCAAATTTCGTTCTGGTGATTTTTCACTCAAAGATGAAAAACGCTCTGGTCGTCCAGTTGAAGTTGATGACGCCCAAATCAAAGCAATAATCGATTCGAATCATCACAGTACAACACGTGAGATTGCAGAGAAGCTTCATGTATCACATACATGCATTGAAAATCACTTAAAACAACTTGGCTATGTTCAATAACTCGATATATTGGTTCCTCACGAACTGAAAGAAACGCATTTAAGGCAACGCATTAACAGCTGCGATTTGCTAAAGAAACGTAATGAAAATGATCCATTTTTAAAACGACTGATAACTGGCGATGAAAAATGGGTTGTTTACAACAATATCAAGCGGAAAAGATCGTGGAGCAGGCCAGGTGAACACACTCAAACAACATCAAAAGCTGATATTCATCAAAATAAGGTTTTGTTATCAGTTTGGTAGGATTACAAAGGAATTGTCTACTTTGAACTCTTACCACCCAACCGAACGATCAATTCTGATGTCTACATTGAACAACTAACGAAATTAAACAATGCAGTTGAAAAAAAGCGGCCCGAATCGACAAATCGAAAAGGTGTTGTATTCCATCATGACAATGCAAGGCCACACACATCTTTGGTCACTCGGCAAAAATTATTGGAGCTTTTTTGGGATGTTTTGCCACATCCACCATATAGTCCTGACCTTGCACCATCTGATTACTTTTTGTTTCGATCTTTACAAAACTCCTTGAATGGGAAAAATTTCAATAATGATGATGATGTCAAATCGTACCTGATTCAGTTTTTTGCTAATAAAAACCAGAAGATTTATGAACGTGGGATTATGATGCTGCCTGAAAGATGGCAAAAGGTCATTGATCAAAATAGGCAATACATTACAGAATAAAGTTATTTAGTTCCATGAAAAAATTGTCTTTGATTTTCTAAAAAAAATCCGCAATTACTTAGTTGCCAACCCAATATATATATATATATGTGTGTGTACATGTTACTGTTGTTGTCATGAAATAATTGACAAACCTTAATTTTTAATTAATCATGGTGTTTATTAAATGATACTTGTGTATTTTACTAATATTAGGCTACTGCCAGCCGTGACGAAGAATATGGAGAGCAGTGTATCTTACGAGGTAAGAGTCATTTCAAAAAAGAGGACCCCCATTATTTTTTTCCCGTTGATTTCCACAGTTACCTAAAGCTCGAAGAGCTCGTCTAGCCCGAATCTGGTATCTATTTTGTTGCTTTGGGTGGAATTTTTCTTTCTGTATAGTTGAGACTGGAAAAAAGTTCAAACTGTGGAAAGAAAATTTGATGCTTGAGAAAACTGAGAGTGCATGAATTTCTATCGGCTGAGAGATGAGATTCTCTATGACTGCTATTGGCTGCCCTTGAGGGGAGAAAATTAAATATAAATTGGGTGGGTGTAGTTAAATGCCTGTGATTTAAATGAAAAAGTGAAATTTTCATAAATAAAAGAGAGTGTTGAAAAAATAACAATTTATATGAGTAGAACTGAAATTATTTAAAAAAAGGTGTACTTATTTTCATTGTGTTCCATTAAAGCTTCTATGATTGCGAATTTTTTGTTAACGTTGCCTTTAGCTGCACGGATTTTAGGAAGATTAACTAAGAGACATGGGGGAATGGGAAATATTTCTACGAGACCTTTAAGCTGGTCGATAGTTTGGAAAAAATTGTAAATTGGATTTAAGTTGTCGCTTTGATTATTGTAATGTGCAATGTTTTTTCGAATACTGGGAACTTCTTCAGTGTTCAGCGCCATCCGTGGTGTAGGAGCTGCGGCTTGTGAGTAGGATACGTTTTCTCTGATGTTACTATTATTGGACATGTTATTATTGATTTTAGAGCCTTTAGATGGTTTAGGAAAAAATTTACAGCCTCCGTAAGATGCGGAACGTCCTTTGGAATTACAATTAATACATGTAATCTCTTCAATATTACCACTAATAGGGCAGTCGCGAATGGGGTGAGCACCAGCGCATTTTAGGCATCTGGAAATCATGCGGCAGTTTTGTGAGCTATGATGAAATAGATTACAGTTATAACATTGGGTTATTTTGTTGCTTCTATAATTTTCTATGGTTATTGATATGTAACACATTTTGTTTAAATCATATATTTTTTTATTACTTTCTGTTCTGGGTAGAGTAAAACCATAAAGACGGGTAGGGGGATATTTGTTCGCCTATTTATTAATTGATTTATTCTTATAGGATTAAAGCAATAATTTTCAAGTTCTTCATGAATATCGTTTATGTTAGTGTCACGCGGTAAACCTTTAATAATAATTTTAAGTGGACGCGAATCTTTTGGCTGTATTACATAATTTTCATAGGGTTTGTGGTAAGAATTTAGGCAAGAAATCGATACTCTTCAAAATTATCAGTGTAAAGTTTAATGTACTCGCAAACCTAAGAACATTAATGTTTAATGTTCTTCAGAGATTAATTCTTTTAAGTGATTTCGATAATTTTTACTTATTTTCAACATTATAGATGGTCGAAGATTTTTAGTCTTGATAGTTTTTTGAGTTGAAGTTAGTTGAGTGGGATTTTCATTTTCGCAGGCAGATTGCATTTTATCATTCGTGGATAAGTTTTCGAATTTATTCTGAGTGGGAAGTTGAATTTGAGATGAAGAAAGCAAATTTAGTTAACGACAAGTTTTGTTTTTAGGAGGTGTAATAAAACCTTCAGAGTCAGTATCCTTATGCTTTTGCGAGTTAATACTTGGGGAGGGTGGATTGGATTGAGGTGTGATGGATTGGGCAGCCAGCAGTTGCGCAAAGCGCTAGAGATCCACATTAGTACTCACCCTCCAGAAGTTTGAGCCCCTCCTCCCTTTCAGTGCAATATTTCAAGTTTTGAGCATATTCGCGGCCATCAGCGTGATAAGGAGAATCCTTCAGAATAGCCAGGTTTGCTTTGTAGGTCTCTTTTACCTTAACACCAACTGCGATTTTTCATTCAATTTCCCTTTCTTCGAAGTCGGATTGAGAAGGGAGGGGGGTCTTGAATCGTCACTTTTGTCCATTTTCTGTTGCTGTTCGGTCTGCATTTCCATGGTTGGTTTCCAGATAAGTCAGCGTAGGAGTAAACTTTGAAGCAGTAAAGAAAACTTTGAGAAATAGCACTAAAGAGTGCTGTTTGGTTGATTAGCTTTTGAATTCGAATCAATGATGAACGAGCGCCATCTATCGAATCTGAAAGTCTCTATCGTTGGATCGCTCTCGAATCCTGCGAAAATCGATTGATCTATGATCTTGTAATCAATGATCTCTTGTATCTGTGATCGAATCAATGATCTCTTGTATCTGTGATCGAATCAATGATCTCTTGTATCTGTGATCGAATCAATGGTCTCTTGTATCTGTGATCGAATCAATGATCTGATCTAATCGAAAAATCATCTCATGATCTGGATCTAATCTAATATGGATCAAGATGACCATTAGACGGAGTCGAGCTTTTATACTCTTGAGAACGGGAATTTTCCCTGATTTGTGTTAATTAAGCCTTTAATGGTGTTCGGAAAGCTGATAGATGATCAAGATACGCTTGACCTTAAAGTAAAGTTAAAGTTGTTTAAATTTAGAAAGATTGGCGATAACAATGATTAATTTCAAGAAACAAAGGATAAATTTACTACACACACACACACACACACATACACACACACACACATATATATATATGTGTGTGTGTATGCAAAAATTCTTATTATCATATTTGTAAAGTAGCATGCAAGTAAAAACTAAATTTAAAAATAGTTATTAAATTTTTAAAATCCATTTTCTGTTAATAATTATGAAGTTAATTGATTTAACTCAGGATATTATTTTAGAAAAGTTTCTTTTTTATAAAAAAAAAAAAGATTGTAGCCGTTTTTTATGCCAAGAAAGTTATATGAAAAAGTAAAAAAAAAAAGACTTCTTTCCTGATAATAACTAATTTCAGAAATTTACAAACTTACCGAAGAAATTTCTCAAATTTTCTTCTGGAAACCATTTATTGTAATTATTCCGTCACTTTGAGAAGAAATTCAGATTTTGATTCATGATATTTAGTAAGAAAAAGTGTCAAAATAAAATATATATAGCGTGTTTTGCTCCAAGCTATTATGCTTCTATTTTTATATCTGTCTGGGCTCAGAAAAATTTTAAAGTGCTGTATAATCCTATTTTATTTACTTCAATTATACTAAATTTGGTCTATTTCACAATGTATTCAAATATTTTGAATCAACTAATGAGTTCAGCATCCAAGTAAAAGACAACAATAATATTTTTTGGCGTTTTTATTTATTTAGAAAATATGGTACAATATTTTTATCAAAAGTTATCAAATCTATTGCACTGTATAATTTTTCAAATATGTCAAAATAATTGATACCTTATGAGTACTTCATTTAAAAGATGAGTGAAATATTTAAAAGATTTTTTTACTAGAGCGAAATAATAAAACAATAGTTTTGTTATCTTATGTCAGAGATAGAAATGAAAGCAAAAAGTTTAATCTCATTTCCAAATAGCTTTATAAGAAAATAGCATTATTATAAAAGAATACATAACAGATGTGTTTTTGCTGCATTTGCAATCCATTTAATGTTCCTATTCGAAGACATTCTTGTGATAAATGGAACTCTGCTAGGAACAAAAAATTATTAATCATGTGATTTTAAAAGGGATTTCGTAAAAGAAACAAGAAATTGTTTTTTAGGGAATCAAGAGTATAAAATATGCTTAGTCACTGAAAACCTTAAATCATGTCCATAATGTTAAAACTTTAAAGAGATTTTAGAACTGAATTTCAAATTTCTTTCGTCTAACTAAACTTAACATGTCTTCTTGCTACAGAAATAGCATTTGACTGGTTTCAAAAATTTCATATTGTTAACATTTTTTTCTATCCTGTTATATTCTGCTCTTTCTTTCTCTCTATCTGTCTGTCTATAATAAATCCTTTAGACTACCCAACCATTTTTTAAGTAATGATAATAAACTTTGTTTATTAGTAATTCTTGGGCTTATTCAAGCGAATAACATTGGAACATAAACATCTAAACACAGTAAAATAAAGATATATTTCGAAAAAACAATTGCAAGGTCGTAAGGGTCTAAATTTTACTTGTATGTCAAAAGTTATTCTATAAAGAAATTTTTCTTTGCTTATTTTTACGCAATCTCATTCACACACACACACACACAAACACAATACAGACTCCGATTTTAATGTTCTTAAATGATTTTATTTAAGTCTAATAATTTCATTCCTTTCACGATGAATCATTAAGCACCACTCATAGTTATTTTCTAGAATTATTGATTCAAATAAAGAGGAAAAAAAAAAAAAAAAAAAACTAGGGACTTATTATTGAGTTTAGTGATTGGCATTTACGTCTAGCGAGTTTACTTAGGAAAACAGCACATAGACGTATATGACAATAAACGTGAAAATTAAAGCACATTTTTAATAGAACAAACGTAAAGTTGTAAGATCTAAATATTACTAGTTCAGTAAATATTATTTACAAGTCGAGTTCTACTAAGGAAGATCTTACAGGTTTAAACCACTGTATTATATTTACTACATTATTTTCACCTTGTTAAAAATTTGTGAATTGGTGATGATATTATTATATCCAATGAAAGAATAATTAAATATTAATATCAAATAATATATTTGATCTATATCTTTCTTTTGATATTTCTAATATCAAAAGAAATATTGTTTCAAATAGAAAGTTATTTAGTTATAGAAAGTAGTTTCAATATAAAGTAGTTTGTTATAATTTCTTGTAACTAGATTTTATCAATACATTAGAATATTCAAATAAATTAATACATTTATTATATTTACTAACCTTAACAATAAATACAACTCAGAAGAACTTATAAATTTGTTTACAATTCTAATGATTTTTCAAAGAAGAGATCCCAATAGGGAAGCAACTTGATATTAAATACCTTTTTAAGTAGTAACGATTATGAGTTTTTTTTTCTTGTTATAAAGTAGTTTGTTGCAATTTCTTGTAACTAGCTGTTATCAATGTAAGAATTTTCAACTAAATAAATATTCAATGCTTGAATTTAATTTCTATAATGCCGGCTTGTATTTTATAATGCTTGAATTTAATTTTTAAAATTCATATCGTCTACACAAGTTCAAAATGTGAATAAATTTAATCGTTCGTATCTTTATCTAGAGAGAGATTTATCTACGGCATCCTCATATTAAAACTATATATTCGTGCGATAATCCGGTAAAACCGCTAATCCAGGACGTCTGTGGTCCCGAATGTGTTGGATGAAAGAACGCCTATTTTATATCTACTACTAAGGAATACGAAAATACAAATTTATAGTATGAATACAGATTTTATACCTTTTAGGAAAAGATGAATTCAAAAGCAAAAAGAAAAGAAAAACACAGGTAGTGATAAAGGCGTCCTTATAGGATTTCTTTTTTTCGAGAACTATTCGTTAAAGAAAGGAAAACGTCAGGTGGTAGTACAAGTTCAAATGATCAAATATAATTGCATAAAAATTAAAGTTTGCCTAATTTTTTCCTCAAGTAAAATAACTACCTAAGAACAAACACTGAGCTTTGATGATCAGTATTAAACAAGAACTATAAAATTCAGCCAATAAGTTACGAAAATGTTTAACTTTGAGAATATAGAGTCTGTCATCAAGCCTGAGTTGACAGACTCTCAACCTAAAGCGTAATAAGGATGATGATCCATTTTAAATTTAATAAGCCTCTGAGCCATAACGTGGTACGATGTAGAAATTTCGTGATTCAGATGCCAGCTCTGGAGTTATTCTCCAGACAAGTTACTACAAGAATGGCTACAAGTTACACAGCCAAAACTCCCTTGTTGTCTGGAAGATTTTGAGTCTAAGATGCTGTAAAGAAGCGATTTTTAACAGAGGTGTGTGTCATGAAAAGTATTGAAAATCTCAAGTTATTCTAAAATATTTTTCAGGAATTTCAGGAAATTTCAATAATAGTATTTTTCAGGAAGGGGGTCATTCTCAAAATTTTAAGCGTGGGAGTGAGGTTGTCAGACTAAACAGTTTAAGAACTACTGCTACAGACCAAGTGTACAAGGCCCTATCAAGAATTTAAAATTCAGATTTCTTCAATGTGTGTCTTGATTCTACATTTTTTGCTGATGCAGCTTGAGCAGCAAACTTCTTAATTTCTTCTATTTGTTTTTAATATAACAAATTGAAGCAGTAATATTAAAATCACCTACTTGTTACAATCATTAGTGAAATTTCGATTTTCGCCTTTTCTCTAGACGATTATATATATATATATATATATATATATATATATATATATATAACTGAGGATTTCAAACCAAATATTTCATTTTACCCTAATTACCTCAATTTATTAAAAACTAATCTTAATTCAAATACAGTAGAATTTTTAGATCTCGATTTGCAAATAGTTGACAATAGACTTATTAGTAATATTTTTGATAAAAGAGAGAGATTCAAATTCAATGTAATTAAAATACCTTTTTGGAACAGTAATCTACACAGATCCATTTATAGGAATATTTTATTGGGCTTTTTATTACGTAATAACAAATTAACCACACATAAAATAGACAAATTTAATAACATTAAAAAATTCTTCAACAACTGTTTGGATCATGATTATCCAATAAATTTCTTAAATACTTATATACATCACAAATATATTAAACATCTTTGCGAATCGTGATCCAATTTCAAATCCACCACACAACAATAGGTCCACAAAGTCGGCTTGTTAGTGGTCTAGCCGTGAAGAATCTATTTATTTACATTTACACAGCTTACATTTTTACTCACTCTCTGGACCGTTATACTCCTTTACCATACAACTTATTACCAACCAATTGTTTGCATCCTTTTACATTTTATTACCAATCAAACAATGATTTAAATCTTTTTTCAATTTATATGGTGATGATGTGTTATATTTTTTCATTTTGAGTATGTGATATACATCTTGAAGCTTAAAGAAAATTCCGTCTTATTACTCACATATTTGAATCTTCATTTCTTTGAATTTTGTAAGTAATTTTTATATTTTGATCTGTTGATAATTTTTAGAATGATAGTTTTTATTTTGTAAATTTTATCGTTGAAATTTTTTGCATTTTTTAATCATTGAACTATTTTGTAATTTGGATTTCCCAATTCAGCCTACCAGGAATTATAGATTTTATTTTTGTAGATTTTATCGCTGAATTTGTTTGCATCTTTTAATCATGAACTTTTTTGCAATTTGGATTTCCTAATTCAGCCTACCAAGTCGCAAAGGGGGAAGGTTGGTACCATTAAACTAGTTTAACCCCGCTTAATCGGTCCTCAGCCCGATATTGCTTTTTGACTTGCTGGGTTCCATATTTTCTTTTATTTTTCTTTCATTGTTACATTTCTTTCTGGTTTTTTGTCTTTTTAATTATTTTAAATTATTCTTTCTTAAATTTTCAGTATATATATATATATATATATATATATATATATATATATATATATATATAATTCAATTATTCTCAGTTGTGCGTAAATTATAACGTTGTTGTGAATAATATACATAAACTCATAAAATTCATATATATTTCACGAGAGGTGGTATGACTAATTTCTTGTTTACGATAAAACTCGCGCATAACAATTTAAATCTATTTTCGTAGAATGGACGATAAATAATTTTGTATAGTTACGAAATATATATTCATGTTTTCTGAATACTCTTCTTTACCATAATTTGTGAATAAAGCTTTGCCCTTGAAATATATTAAGAGAAGAAATAAAATAAATATGCTTATATTCACGTTAATCTATTAGGGGGAAAAATCAGGAGCTTAAATATTATATTCCAGTCGAATAGAACAGAAGACTTACTTTTGGGTGGGTAATTTTAAAAATATTTTATATTTATTCCAAATTTTTTTGTAAGACTATGCTGCGTGAAACAAGGCGTTGTAATAAAAGGATGCTCAATAAAACTATACACAATTTGAAAAATTATTTTTGATGGATATCTGTATTCCACAATAACGTTTAATGTGATGGAAAAGAAGAAAAGTAAGAATTAGTTGAGGTCAAAATAGAAGGTTGGGGATATATATATATATATACATAATCCTCATACATGATATTATTTTTGGTTACAGTATTTGAGGTAGATGTGAGGTATGTAAAACAAGCAATGAGACTAATTTTTTATTGTTTAATTTCACATTGTTTGCTAGAACGTTTTTGTTATGGGAAACCGCAGAGCATTAGAAACGATTTTGTCCCTCTCTTGATAGCAGTGACGGAATTCAGATACAGAAATTTCTTCGGCGGATCGGTTACGGTCGATTGAACTTTTCGACGATCAAGAACATGCCCAGCTCTCACTAGAATAACACATGATAATGTGTACCGACGAGTTCAGTTATTAAGAAGGGTACCAAACAAAATAATTGCAATAGAATGCTTCTCGCATAGCGAAACTTTCTCCTAAATTGTGTTGACGAGTTGAGCTCGCCCATCAGTATTGTCCAGCGTTGCTTGAGTTACAAACGATAAAAAGTCGCACAATTTAGTTAGTTTGATAAAATCCAGATGACAGTATGGGTAATGTTAAATGTTTTGCATAAAGATGGGAAATGCTCCCTAGCTACTTATTGTTTATTTATTTATTTTTCTTGTGTTATTTGTTGGAGGGTAGGGGGAGAGATTATTACCGAAATGTGTGTGTGTGGATGAAAATCGAAAGCTAAATATTTCTGAAGACGAAAATGCTTCAATTCCGTGTTTAAAGTGCATCACACACAAAAAGAATTGTAGGTAAATATAGTAATTAAATATTTCATAAAGTTTAAGAATTCGTGTATTTCTTTCAATTTGTTTCCTTCGTCACTTGACCTAGCTTCAAAATTACGAGGTCCGTCTCCAATAGCCCTCGTGTTGCTTCTATTGCGACGTTAATAAAACCAAACCAATCTTTCAGTTTTTTAATAATTTACAAAATAGTGTTTATAATAACACATCGATCAATAACTCCAGTTAACCCAGAGGGCTTAGTAAACCAGTAACCAGATGCTTTCTAGGATACTAACCTGCTTGAAACGTGTCAATACAGATCGGGTGACCAGGAAAAGGTTTTTATGAAGTGGATGAAAAATTTTTCAAGGTGCCACGATTGCTTTCGTTGGAACAAAAACAGCAACAGGTCGATGATTCAGAAGCTGTTTATCGCTATTTACTCGCAACAAAAGATTTCTTGCGAAAAAAAAAAAAAAAGAAAGAAAAAAGAAAAGAAAAAAAGAGTTTGGAAAAGCGTTGGAACGTGTATCACCTAAAGGTGATTAACAAAAGTGTTATGTTGATGAATAAAAAAAAATTTTGCAAAAAAAATGTTGTTTTCAATGTTAGACTCGGGAGTTATTGATCGATGTGTTATTTATTTTTTACTGAATTGATTAAAGTATGAGTAGTAATTGTCATAAATTTAACTTTAATATGTCGCAAATAATTCTTTAAAAACTATCTTTTAAAAGAGAGCAAGATATCGGCAGCACCGCAATAAAAGGGTGATAGTTATTTTTTAAAGCAACTGGGGGGGAGGAGGTGCAACTTTAAGTGACAGTTTGAAATCAACATTTCGAGTAATAAGAAACTGAAAAATATTGATTCTTCTAACCATCAAAGGATTAATGTATTGCAGTGCCCTAAAATAACGTCCTCTGAAGTAGATTTTCAGTCTTGGAAATTAAAAAAAAATTTCACGAGAACTGAAGTCGGAGGAATGAGGTGTATCTTTTCTCCAATCAATTGTGATTGTCAAGCGATGATCAAAACGTACAAGATCCAGGAATCTGATAACATCTCCTTGCACCAGTAGCAGATTTTCTTCTGTAAGGTTCATCTTCAATAATATCCCCTTCTTCTGAAATGCCTTTAATCAATTGCAAACCGAGACCCTTGACAAAACTTTGTTTCCATTAGTCTACAGAAGCTTTGAATAAATTTATGTGCAGAAGTTTGAAGCAAAATTTGATAGCAAAATGTTTTTAGAAATTGACGGCATTATTTTTCTACAGACACTTGAAAAAACAATTCATTAAAAAATTCTACGGACAACAATGTTTCTGCACGTTGACAATGTTTCTATTCGTATTGGAGATGCAGTACATCTTCGTCCCACTCTTCCAACTAAAAAGTAAGTACGGTACGCAGAGAAGCCAGATCGGAAGCTGCGCTTTCAGGTTCACTATATTATTTATATACCTCTATTAAGAAGTGATTTTTTTTTCATTTCTTTCAAGAATCGTGGCGTACCATATAAGTCTCCCACGCACAGAATAAAGCACTTACACGAAAGCGTTTAATATGAAAATTTGGTTTGCATGAAATAATACTGCAGTCTTGACAAAATACTAAGTAATTTTTACACTTATTTTTGTTCTTTCAACACGAAACAAAAATTTTATAACACGAAAAGATATTGCTTTTCCGACCCAGATTTGCGATATTCTCCAAAGCAGCAGATTCTTTGAGGTCTCAAGGATCGGAGGGTATTGCAATTCAATCTTTTTTCAATGAAATGTTTGGGAAAGTTTCTATATTATTAGACTGTCCTATAGCAATCATTAGATGCACTTGTTGCAATCGATGAAGTTGAGTGCACAGCGACGATCATGACAGACAAAGATATTTTGGCAATCAGTTAGAACTCAAAAGATTCCAACGATGTAAATTGCAGCGGCGACATTGCAGTTCCTATCCCCACTGCATTAGAAATGCTGAACATCATGAAAAGTATGAGTAGTCATTTAGATAGGTACTCGAATAGCGAACTGAATACAAAGTCAGACGACATCGAACAATTTGTCAACAGTTTGACGATGAAAAAGAAGCTGCGAAAAATACAATATTTTTTTCCAATAGTAACAATAATTTTTTACATGATTTTTGCGATAATTCCATTCTGACTCGATTGCTATAGGCACAAAAAGAATAACCGCAAATAGGCAGTTCTAACCTGAGCCCACCATCAAAGTTAACTTACCTCTGCGCTAAGACGGGAGTCCCAATAATATGGCATTGGGTACCAATGCGCCTGCCAATGTTTTTACATATGCCCGCTGCTGTGCGACCACGATAACAAATTGTCCAAGTTTTCAATAAAATGATTTTTTTCGTCAACCCTTTTATTTGCCTTATAAATGTGATGGAATATATTGAAACAACAATGAAAAAACTAAAGCTAGAGTAAGTTTGGATCCTCAAAATGACAGAGTCTCAAAATCTATTACATATGATGAAAACTTTTAAAATACGAGTATAATAGACATATATATAAATTTCCATTCTAGAAAAGAATATCACACAAGACAACATTGTTTTTAGTGCCACACACTTGAAAGAATCACTGTTTTTAACAAGATATGTTATATGATAAAATCAAAGCATAGACCTCGACTTATAGATGAATATCTTGATGATTGCTTACGAATAGGAATATATCATCAGACTCTTCTTATTATGAAGCAATGGCTAATGAAATGCCGCTTCAAATATTACAATGACTTAAAGAATCACATTTTTCAAACAGAAATTTTATACCAATTATTGCAAACCACAGAATTTTTAAGCATCTACCTGTATTATTTGATAATTGTTTAATTTACATATGAGTATCATCAATAATTTTTGTATCTTAAAACTATATTTTTGGAATAATTTTTTGTATGTTATGTGTATTAGTAACTGTTTCAAATTTAATAAATTTAATTTGAAAAAATAACTATGCTCACCGCCCCACCAGATTTCGAGAATGTTTTCTAAGTACAGAAAAATTCTCTGTTCAAAGGCATGACAATAGAAATGTCGCCGACTTCGGCCAAAGTGAGTTTTCTGATTGATTGTCATACTTAGAAGCAACGCGAGGGTATTAGCGACGGATATCGTAATTTTAAACCTCAGTCAAGTGACGAGGACGACACCTAAGCTGGAATATCCCTAATTAAAATCCAGACTTCACCAACGACAAAATGCCTTGAAATCTCTACAAGTTTAACTTGCACTAGCCTCACTACGTGACGGATCTTTAACGGTATCAAGACTCAAATCCGAGACCGGATGGAAACAATGCCAGCCTCTAGTTCACCACCATGACCACTATGCTAGCGAGACCACAGAACAGTAGTTAGTCCTCTTAGTATTTATTAGTCGCTTGTTTTATTTAATTAATGCATTTATATTGCTATTGGTCACCCAAAGGCCTATTGTTTTAGGTGGATCACATTTGGCGTATCAGATCCCTTTTCAATTTTTTATCGTTTGCTTTAATTTTAATTACATTTAGCTTAAATATATTCAATTTTTAATTTTAATATTGGAAAAGATTACTATAGTCCATTTCCCGAAATTTCATCGTTTACTTTAATGCTTATATTTAATTGAGTAATTTAATAATAATTATAAAAAAAACGCACCTTAAGTGGCTAAATCTGTTCTTTGCAAACCTTTGCATAGAACTTTTTTTAAATGTATTTATTTAATTTTAATTTACTATTTATTTAATTATTATTTAATTATAGTACTTATTCAAATGTATCATTTACTTAAATTTATTATTTATTGGATTTATTAAGTATTTATATTTGTGTTTATTCGATTTTCATTAGGTTTTCAAAAATGTATGTACATAAAAATTAAATTTTTAATTTAAAAAACTATACTATTTTATCTATTATTTAGTTATATTTATTATTATGTATTGTTTTTTTAAAAAAATTTAAAAAAATAATTTTTATTTCATTCACAAACGATCAATACAATTTGCTATTTTCAAATTAAATCAAATGACAACTGAAATAATAATTCAATCCCCAAATTTCAAAACCCTATTCGTACAGAATTTTTTTTTCTAAATTCAATTTAACGAGGTAACTTCCGATATTATTTTGAACGATTGTCTGTGGCGAAATCCAAGACAGGAAACACTAGATTCCAAATCATCGATCTGAAAATTCGCGATTGCAGATATTGAGGTTATCCATGAATTCAGTCTTAATACGATTTATCTAAAATGTATTCGAGCATTTACGATAGATAGGCCCCTAGACTCAATAGTATACCACACTTTTGTGGTTTCCTAAGGTTTCATCTTCAATGCCTTGCAATCAGTTTTGAATTGTAGGCATTTAGACAAAATTCCTTGCATTATAGGGAGCTTTTGGCTGAATCCAGTACTGTTCAATGAATAATGAGCTTCTATTCGTAATATTATATGAATTTACACTCAACAGCATGAATCAGCAATTCATAAGTTTAAGCTGAGTAACCTTCAGATTGATTGATTGTTTATTAACGCCATACTTAGAAGCAACACGAAAGCCATTGGCGATAGATCTCGTAAATTTGAAACTCGGTAAAATGATGAGGACGATACCTCAAGAGGCACCCCTCTCTATAAACTTTCGCATCTGGAAAAATTTAACGTGCTCATTACACAAAGGGTTTTTATTGGCATCAGAATTCGAACCCATGACCGACGGAAACAATGCCGGACACGAATGCGCAACCATGATCACTATTGGGTCTTATTTCTAAAGGTCTCAGTTGTCATCGGGGGACGCTAAGACCTATTAAAATAATACACAAACATGCTTTGTGTTAGCGCATCCAAAAAGTTGGATAAAATAATATCACATCTCCAAAGCGAAAATAATTTTTTAAAATTTTTGAATCTCATCACTGTTATAAAATCAAACAAAATAAACCTAAAAATATATTTGAGTACAAAAAATGATTATATACCCATCAAAAAGTTGAACACTATGCTATTTCAAAACTGAAATTAGTTTGGATTCTTCAAAGTTCAGACGACATTTGAAATGAAATTTCTACGAAATTATTGTTTTTGGATGTTGCGAGACGCAAAAATATCTCGGAGAATAATAATGACAACGCAATCGCTTGGTTATCGAATGAATTCAGAAACAAATGTAGTCGTAGTATCGAAAGCAATCCATCATTGTTTAAACAACACGCGTTCGGAACGTGCCAAATGCTTATTTACTTGCATTCTGTAGAATTACTGTTACTCAATCTGAGGATTTGCTCACCACTCAGATATCCGCGAAGGAGGATATTTAAATTAATCCAATATGTGTGAATTTTTATTATCATTTTCCCACTTGCAACTGCTTCCTTCAGAACATTTATTGATCTAATATGATCCATATTTGTAGAACATCGAAACGGATAGTGGCTGTTGTGAGAGAGAAATTTAATTAGATTTTGGAATTACTGAAATAACATTAATACAAAAATTAAAGTAGAATCAAATTTTTAACTCTGCATTTAAAGAAAATAGGCTCTTAAAATTCAATTTATGCGTGTGTTGTTCAGCTATTTAAACATCTTCTCAAACAATGTTGCTAGAGCTATGAAGTCTTATACATGACAATAGTCTAACAGTTAAAGTAATAAAATTTTTTTCAATATTTTGCTGCTTTTTGTTACTGTGCCCCCGAAAAATGGAATACCTAAGCTGTTGACGACAAACTAAATCTTCAGTTTCCTTAAATTAAATTTAGAACTAAAATAACTAAAGACTCAAAGCGTTTTATTCTGTTTACAACGCATTCGAGCTACGAGATTTCTGTTAGTGAGAGTTGTTACAGTTTTGAGCCAAGGTCAGATTGTGAAATTGACTTTTAATTACATTATTCAGTGAGATGGATTTAAAATTGCGTTATATTCAAAGAATTCGATAGCTTCTATTATTTTCCATGACTTTATTTTCATGGAGTCCAGGTACTATTGAGGGAAGTCGTGTTGCGATACTTATGCCTGTTAAGGGGTCTAAGGACTATAAGAAATATCCGAGTATGCGAAAAAATATTTTATAAAGACATACAATTTACCAATGAAACAAAGAAGAAATATTTGAAACATTTATTATATAATTCCACTAATTATATGGTAATTTTAATTTACATTATTTCTCACATTTTTATATAATTTTAAAACAATCTTAAAATGCTATAAAGAAATACAAGTTGGAAACGGTCTCAAAATTGCGATAACAAATATTTCACAACGAACAGGATGCTGAAGAACAACATTGATCAAAATTTATAATAGCAATGTTATCTAGTAAAAAACTGTCCAGGTATGAGGTTATACATATTTCATTTTAAAAATTTAGAGGAAATTTTTTTTAGTACAGTTATTAAGAAAATTGTGAAATTTTAAGAATAAAGCTAATTAAAATTCAAAATTTAGAAATAAATTTTCTAAATATTGTATAAGTCATTAAGAAAATTATTTTGAATATGTGTATGATATTTCAAACCAATATGATAAATAGTTTCTGAGAAATCCCTGCTCGCGAAATAAACCTTTTTGTTTTTAGGAAAATTGTTACAGTTTGAAAAGTAAAAAAACGAGAAAAATAAGTTAAATGAGATATATATATATAGTTTCTTCTCTATAGCTCTGGGTTTTTGTAGTATCATTAAAAGTGGGGCACCAAAATACTCGTATTCATAAGCGATGGGGCTCTAACATATATTTTTCAAAATATAGGAAATTTTAAAGTTTATGAATCCTGAGACCCTTTAAATCTATTGAGGATCAATGTCCTCACGTAGGGATGGTCTGGAAGTTTTGAGAGTAGAGCGCAAGCTCAAGTTTCATCCTCGCCACTTAACCGAGGTTCATAATTGCCCCGTCCGTTGCCAGTAACCTCTTCGCGTTGCTTCTAAGTGTGACGTTAGTAAATAATGTATCCCTATAGTAGATTTGAATATGGTTAACTCCCAAACTTATTGCTACTCTCCACTTCAAACGTATGGTTACGGTAGTTGAGTTGTCATGGTATCGAAACTATTTCCGGTACAGTTTTAGTAGAGCTCCCAATTGGATTTCTGATTCCACAAAAGACTCGTCGTGTAAAGGGACTAATATCGGGCTCAAAGTCAAAGTCCTCACTTTAGCGTGGCGTGTATATAGGGAGCGGGTTGTCAACTCAGGTGCAGTCCTCTTAAAGGTTCAAATTTAAGAGGCAGACAGGAGCCAAGTCAGGCTTGTAACCTCTAGTATACAAGGGTTTCGGTGCCACAGAAGCTGTTCCCTAATTCCATCCATGGTCTTATGGATCCACTAACCTCTAGAGGGCCATTGTGATTATAAACAACAGCAACACTGTAGCTGCTCATTTGAATTCGCAGAAAATCGTAAAAAATGAAAACATTCATTTAAAAAGTGTTTATTAAACTAAAAAATTGGTATTGGGGTGTTTATTGAATTCAATACCGTTTGGGTGAAAGAGAAAATTTAATGATAAAAATCAAATCGTAACCAAGTCTTGCTCTGACAGGAGATAAAGTCGCGCAATAGTTATTTTGACATTTCTGAGAAATATTGTCCATAATATCGGATAGTAAGTAACCCAAACAAATCTGCTGATATAATCAAAATTTATAAACTTTGGATAAAACATTTGAAATATGAATCTTTTGTACGTATCTTAATTTGAAAGAACAACGATCAAAACAAAAAATTTCTTTCTTTTTCAGCTTGCCACAGCATGTTGTTAAAAGAATGCATGACAGATGGCTCAGTTACTGCTTCATATATTGTAATTATTTCTGTATGTTGCAGACGATATTTGTTAAAAATGTTTTTCATACGTATACTTATTTTTGTGCGTTGTAGACCATATTCGTCGAAAATGACTTCCATATGTTCAATTATATGTTATAAGGCAGACGATATTTGTTTTAAATATATTTTCATGTGTAATTATCTATATGATGCAGACCATAATTGTTAAAAAATAATATTCATACATGTAATTATTTTTGTATGATGCAGAGACAATATTTGTTTAAATTTATTTTCACATGTATAATTCCTGTATGATGCAGAGGATATCTGCTAAAAATGACTTGCTAAAATTTGATCTGCTAAAATTTTGCTTGGAATATTATATTTTTTGAGTTTATTCGAAACATTGAACAAAATATACTGGATAGTATAATAGTTAGTTTCAGTAACTAGCACCTACACATATTTTATCGATTTAAGCAAAATATTATTTCTAAATAAAATTTTTGTATGTGGATGAAGTGGAGATGAAAATATAAGATTAAATAATAACCACTAAATTCTGTGATATTCGAAAAAGAAAGTTAAAATGATTAAAGATTTTCCCCATCTTCGAGAATCTTAAAAACAGCATAAAAAGCTTATCTTGTTAGGAAACAATGTAAATTCGGCACAAATAAAATATAGTTTCAAATATTTTCTTAAGCATATGAAATTTTAAAAAACGCATAAATGAATGTGAAATATTGTTATGTATGTAAAATGAATAAGCAATAATAACTTTTATCTCTTCAGCTGATGCAATTAAAACAGTAAAAGTCATTTCAAAAATTTCATAGAATGAGACCTGTAAAATTATTTCGACAGCTCGTTACAGAAGACAGATGATCAGAGAATGCTGACGAAAAATATTTCAAAATAATAAAAGTTTGTCGTTGGTTGTGATATAACAAACAGGTGTGGTAAATGAGATATTACTAAACAAAATTTCCTCGTATTTTTGTTCAAATTTTTACCATTTATTTCTTTTTCTATATTACTTACAATAATCATAACTAAAATACGTTTTGGTAATTCAATTTAAGTGGAAAAAAATTTGAAATATTCTCACAGTTTTTTTTTTTTTAAAATAAATCTCAAAACAAAAACTAAGTTAAGCGGAATACTTCTCAAGTGAATAATAAAGAACAAATTCTCTTTTAGATAAAAGGAAATGTTTTTGGTAGACTTTCTGAACTGTCATTTCCTTTAATAAGTCCTCTTCTGGGTGAAAAGGAAATCTTCAATAAAACGTAATAACTGATAAACTGAATAATATACAAATGTAATTTAAGCATGCGAAACGGATCTGACGGTGAGTTCTTTTGCAGTTAATGTTGTTTAAAATATAATAATATGGGAAATTTGAATATAAAAAAGAGATATCTCAAATTTGTTATCTATTTTAATGGATGTTATGAAAAAATATGCATATTTACTCTCTCTACTTGCCCACTATTGTAAATGACATCACATGTATTCGAATTAAGATGTTAGGTTAGAGAAAAGGTATGGTGGTTACGCATCATAAATCGGGAGACATAATCCATTATAAATTAAAAATTAAAAAAAAAAAAAAAAAAAAAAAAACAAATTCATACATTAAAATTTCTGAGCAAATTAAATCATTTAAAAAATACTATTTGTCTGCAATTTTCTAAGAAATTGTGCCTAAAACAAAAACAAAAATGCGCAGTCTTACGATGAAATTACCTTAGGATAGGTTAATTAAAATGAATCATCTGATTTTAAATTCCATATTCTCATTAATAAACGACACAGAATGATAAATAATACATAATTGACAAGGGTTTCTTCCCCACAAATGTTCGATATAACTTTCTTTAGTTGCCCATATAATGTCAATTCGATATACAAATTCCTGCCAAACGCGTTGTAAAGTGTCAGCGGTAATGAATTGTACAGCAGCAGAAATCAGTTGTTTAAATTCACATAAATTTGTGGTGGATGGTGGTGGATAAGCTTTATTTTTTATAAACCCGCAAAGGAAGAAATCATTTGTAAGCATATCATGTTACTTAGGTGGCCAAATGTGTTATATCAAGTCATCTGGTCCATTGCAACCGATCCAATTGCTAGGTAATTCAGCAAAAGCATCTAAAACAGCTTTTGTGAAATAGCTTCACGAAGAACCCCCGACGGCCACTTATTACTCACAATATAAAACTTCTACATTTTTTCTTTGTAATAATGTACTATTTATCATTCTGTGTCGTTTATTGTTGAAAATATGGAATTTTGAAATTCATTCATTTTGAAGATCCGTGTATTTTACCAAATAAAATGCTTAAAATGGCCGTTAAACTAAGTCACAAATTTTTATGAAAGTACAATTTCAATGTATTTAATGTTTCTGTTTGAAACTAAAATTTTACAAGCAAAAATTTAGAAGCATATTTCAAGGTTAAAATGTGTATTTCAATTTATATATTTTAAGGTTCTTGTAGGATATTTTTCGTTGTTTAAAGAAACAAAATTCAGGAATTTAGAAGCGAAATAAATATTTTCAGAGAGATTAAATAGAATTTTCTAACTACGGAAATAAATTCTTCTCGAGAGAAAAAACAATACATTCTGAATTATCAACCTTATGAAATAAATCGACCAAAGTTGTTGGTAATGCTTTGACAGTACCTTCATTATCGATCGCAGTTATAGGGACACAGTTTCCCATGAGCAAATTGTTTTAAATTAGTTTTTATAAGAAAAGATTTTTATTTCCCTTATTTGAGCATACATAAAATATATACATTTCGAAAGAAATAACTTCATTTTCAAGCAAACAATTACTTAAAATTTCAATGTTTTCAAATATTTGTTTTTTTAAAATGTTTACTATTTCTACAAATTTTTAAGCAATTTAATCAATTTGATAGAAGTGTTTTTCATAATTCTTTGCCAGGGTTTGGTTATATAAGTGTTACTTATAGTTAAAAAGTGTTTTTCTCTGAGATATTAAGAATAGCACGTAGCACCCATTTTTCATTATTTAAATCTACTGCCATCTTTTAGTCTAACATACGAGTCAAATATTATTGAACTCAAATTGAAGATGTGAAAGAGCAAGATAAAATATTTTATTAATCTGTGAAAAATAGGCACAGTTGCTCTCTCTCGAATACCACTTAACTCAACAATCCTAGGTTAGAATCAACTAATAAACTCTTAGCTTACCAATTTACTCGTTCTGATGTAATCACTTCATGCAAACAGCTGAATCTTATTTCAGTACTTCAACGAAGATTTGCTTCTATCTCAAAGATTAACTGCGCTGCTTTCATACAACTTACAATTACATATTAACCTGACGCTTTCTCTATCTTCCTTCATTTTCCTTCAATCCTATTTCATTTATAAATTATAATCTTTAATTCACTTCATTTCAATCTTATAATTTACCTAATCACGCTTCATTTTCGCTGAGAAGTAATTGTAATTTTAGGCAATTCAAATTACTAAAAAGTCTTCGAGATTAGCGCAGAGAAAATTGTGGCAGCCCAACGTCACAAACAGTAAAAAAAAAAAACTGTCGATATTTAATTTGGTGGAATTTTAAAAAATTAGTAATTATCTAATTCCTGATTCTATGCACAGAATTATAAATCATATAATGCAAAACAACTAGAAAAATTTTCAAACTTTAAATGAATTTCCAAAAAAAAAAAAAAGGCTTAGCATTTTAAGTACATGACTGTCACGAAAAATAAAAAAAAAAAGTAAAAAAAAATTTGAAGGTCAATGAAACGACTTAGCACAACGTTCGAGGGGGGGGAATTTAAACACAACTCACTAAATCTTTACCTAAAGCCATGAATTTCAGTCATACAATGGAAATAAGGTAATAAATTGTTTTTCGACGTTTATAGAATATTGAGTTCCATTCAGTCACTATTTATCCTAAGAGTAAATTAAGTAATATTTTTTGTGATACAGAGATGATCATTTATGTGATGTGTTTTCCAGTTTTATTTTGTATCCAAGTTTTCTGACAAATCTGCTTAGTAAGAATAAATAATTTTAGCGTTAATCCATAAGAGTGAAAATAATACTAGGAAAAACATTAACAATGTTAACGTCATTAGTACGAATTAATCTTATACATATTAAAATCTATTGTCCTTTATCCGCTCTTCACTGAAACGAAATTTGATATATCCTGCGAACAGTCATGACTCATCAAATTCAACAGACGTACAACGGACGCTGTCCATGAAAGATTGCAACTGGAAATGGACAGAAATGGTAGTGAAGTAAGTGGAATTCCGTAATTGATGGGCATTTGATTTATATGACCGATCACGTGACTGCCCACACAGTTAAACATAGAAAGTCATTCAGTTTTGCTGGTTTGAAGTTTATTCTTTATAGAGTCAGGAACATTCTTTTCTTATTAGTCTCAGTCGAGAAAATTCATATTTAAGGGGACATGGGACCCCGGGAGTATTTTTTTTAAAATAAGCATTTTTATATGAAAAACTATTACGTGCATTCCATAAATGATTATACATTAAATAAGCATTTCAGGGGGAAAAACCATTATTTAAAATTTTCAATTTTTTTCAAAATATTTAAATACAGCAGTATCTCTTGTAAGGGATACCAGTATTAAAGGAAGAAAGTGTCTGTTCCGGGTGGGGGGGAGGTCTCATATATATATATATATATATATATATGGGACTACTATTGTAATTTAAAATGTCTACTATTAATACAAATTTTAATATTTTCAAAACAATATTTTTCTCGATTTCTTAGAAGAGTTTTTCACCATTCTTTGCGTGAGTTTCGTTGTACTAGTATTTATTTACAGTTTTAGAAAGTTTTATATAAGATGTTACGAAAAAAAAGAAAAGTTACACCTAATTTTGTGGATTTTTTAAATAAAATAACTGCTTATCTAAATCCATATTTTGTGCACACAAATATCAAACATTTCATACAATACAATCAGAAAAAAATTCTGTTAATTACAAAAAAAATGCCTTGGCGTGTTAAATATATGATCGTCATAGAAAAAAAAAAAATAAAATCTGAATCTGAGAAAAAGCATTTTAGTTTTCAAGGTGAATAAAATGATTTTGAGCACTGTTAATGAAAATTTAAATGTATCTAAAACTATGACATTTCTTCCATATAAAGGTTAAACAATGAAAATAAATAAAATATTTTTTTAATATTTTGGTCATTTTAAGGGGTACTGTGTACCTTTAAATACTCTGTATCGTACTGGGGGTAAAGGAACAATTTGATTTGAGATGATAATTAAAAATTTTTAAAACAATCGAACCGATATACTCTTCAAAACCGTGGTTCTCAAACTGTAGTTTGAAGAACACAGGATCTATGTGATGAGAGTTCAAGTGCTTCATGAAAAAATGAAAAGCACAATTAAAAATTCCTTAAAAAAATCAATACAATGTAAAATTATTTTTGCATGGATATGGCAATCAAGCAACTCGAATGATATTGAAACTGTTTAGTTACGTATATGGCATCGTAAATTGAATACACACCTAATTTCTGTAATACATTACATCATAACTTGCCCGAAAGGTATGGAAAAACCAAGCAGGGGGCAGCACAATGATTGTCAGAGGAAGGGTCCATTCGGAAATATTCTGGATCTCTGATAAAGATGAAAATTTGGTTCTAGCTGAAAAGAAAAAGCCCTAAACTTATTATAGTAACATCTCTTTTATCCGGCATTCGATAGCTCTGCACATTCTATAGTCCGGCACCGATCGAGCCGTTCGCTTTCAGATTTTTTCGTATTAATTCAGGGACACAACATATCCCTGATTTGTTGCGACACAACACTTCTCGCATTTTCGTTCACTGTTTATCGTAATCGTCAGTCTTCATTTCAGGATAATGTTTCTCGTTTTCTAGAGGGTTACATATCGCGTTCGCGCAATATTAAAATGTGCGCCCCTAGTGTACTGTACACTATTATATTCTCGAAGCCCAACAGGTGTTTTTCAAGTGCTATTAAAATTAATTAAGTGTAAATGTGATTCGAATATTTATTAACATCGCACAGAGAAGCAAAACGAGGTCTATTGGTGACGGACCTCGTACTTTTGAGCCTCGGTTAAGTGACGAGAACGACACCTGAGCTTAGCCTCCATTTCTTAATTTCCACAGCGTGTCAACGGAAGGACTTAGGACCTCGACCAAATGTAATGTGCATCAGACACGCTAAACAGCGACATTACCACTAAGCTATCAAGGCCACTGCTAAGTGTAAGCATGTGACTAGAATAGACCGTCACAATTTCTTTTAAATATCATTGTACTGTAGTAATTTTAGCTATGTTTTTCATCCATATAAGATTATTTAATTAATGTTCAATCTCTAAAATTAATTTTGCAGAAACTAGAATAGAAAATACTTTGTTTGATATTTATAACGTCTGCACAGAATCAGTGTAATATTTCCTTTTCTTTTTATGCAATATATTTAAAGAGAGAAAGACATGCCCGCAGTACTTTGCGCTATAATCAAAGTGATTTTTTTCAGATTCATCTCACTAAAAAGTTTTCATAAAAAACACCGTTCGTTGCGTAAAATCAGAGCTTTCTCAGAGAACACCTTCTCTCTGAGAGGTCGACACCCGTCCCCTTGTATACAGCAAACTTTTTGTATACCCAAAAGAATGACACTTAACACAATAAATCATCGCCATCAGTAGACAAGAACTTTACTCTGAATGTGCATAAACATATAAAATAAATGTTTTCATCGCTTACATGCTTTTTTCGAGTGATTTTTCTTTCGTACATATCCACTAAAACTATGTTGACTCTCGATAATTAGGCAAAAACACTAATCAGGTGGGGTGTGGACGTGGTGTTGAACGCGGAGGCTTAAAGAACGCTTGCTGTGCTATTAATTTCACATCCTGTCCTTGCGTGGCACGATTCTTCAACGTTGGTTAATCTTAAAACAAAGAGATACGAGAGCCTAGAAAATTTAGAAGAGGAGACAAGAGTGGATGTTTTTAACTTTTATTTAATTTATTTATCTTCTTATTTCTCCCAATGATGCGAAAATCTACAAAAATCACCAAGATCATGTATCGCGTCAAATTTGAGAAATTGTTTTTAATTACTGTAATTTTAAGTCATTTTTAATGAACATGCCTGCATCCATCAGCACCGGTATTTTATTTTTATCGATAAAAGTAACATTCAGATGCAGGAGCGGCCAATCCCGCCCCCTCAATGCGATTCTACTTTTCTCTATTCAATAATAGGGTTTTTTTTGGAGCATTCTCTTTTTTTCGTCCTTCTTATCTGACCTTGATTCTGAATTAAAATGTCGTTTTGTCAGTACCCATTGTATTGCCGTTGCATGACGTTCATTAAACAAAAGGATTAAAGAGGTGTTAAATGATGTCGGAATTTTTTTCTAAAACAGTTTTTCACTTTGTACACAGCAGTGATAACTTTTTTTTATAAAAAAATTTAAGTAAATAAAATTAATATCTTAAAAGAGCTTGGCTATCAGTCTACAAAATAAGAATTTAAATTCCTATACAAAAAAAGTTTCGGGGAATATTTTTAAGCGAGAGACAGAATGAGGAGGGAAGGGGTCATGAACCTTATATGTGAGGGACATAATAACGCCCCTAAAAGTGAAGGAAGTATATTTGAACTGAAATTTGGAAACTATGATACAGGAAAAAATTCGAACTCTAAGAGTGAAAAAGTGATGGATGGCGTTAAAAATTACAAATTAAAAAGCGAGGATAAATCCATTAATCTCTCTGTCTGATACTCTCACACACACACACACACATATATATATATATCTCTCTCTCTCTCTCATATATATATATATGAGAGAGAGAGAGAGAGAAAACGAGAGAGAAAGAGCGGTGCTAAGCTTTTTTAGGTAATTGCTCTCCAAACTTAAAATTTGGGAGAAACGACTCCGTCAATGTTGATTAAATTTTGTGTTAATTACCATTTAGTTACTTTATTATATTTATTAGCATCGTTTCTCTTACTTTGCTTTTCATAACCTTTATTTAAAAATTTAAATTTTCTATAGTTTTTTTTAAAAATTAAATGGTTTTTGTTTTTTGTTTTTTTTGAATATTTCCTTGTTGTGTATTCAATCTCTTTGGTTCGTATTTCAAGGTTTTACCCCTTTGTTCATAAAGCTGTGACTGATTGCGAAGGTTTGATCATTAATAGTGTGCTTCGTTCAGTTGTATTGCTCATATG
>BMAW01109472.1:78587-103846 GCA_019974015.1 Nephila pilipes | reverse complement strand
ACGGAAAATATTAATAAAATTTATAATGAAATATTCCCGAAAAAAAATTTGGTGAAAATAAACTTTTTCTATAACATTGTCCAAATTTTCATACGAAATATTTAAAGAAATAAATATTCGTTGGCATTTGGGGGAAAAGTAAGGAACTAAATTTTAATAACATTCTTCAATTCTAATAATTGTAAGATGAAAATCCTTTTTTGAATTAGAGCTTAGTTTTTCAAACCTTTATCCGTAACTCTCACTTTGATTTCACAATTTTTTTTATTCTACTTATAAAGAAGCTTTATTTTTCACCGTTCTCTATATGTTTGCTTACTACACCTATAAATTCTTTATATAAGTATATAAGCCATTTTGCATTTAAAACAGAATGTTAAGCACTTACATTACAAAATGTCTTGTATCGTTAAAAATAAGCACTCCATACATATAATAATTCACAACATACAGTGTAAAGCAATTAATATGAATTAATTACAATTTTTGAGCTTTTTTTTGTACCGCTAAGAATTGTACTGTCCATATACAGTAGTAATTGAATAAATAAATATCGAAATTGACATTTTTTTCTGATTATGTTTAAATATTAAAACATTTTACTTGTTATGCATTGCTACAGAGATTTAAATATTAAATATTCATTGCATAAATAATGTGTCCTTAAAATCAGTGCTAAAATATTTAGTAAAAAGATCACAGTATAAAATTGTTGCGAAATTTATTGAAAAGGATTAATAGTTTGATTAAATAATCAACAATTTAAGAAATATATTCAAAATTGCAGATAACTTGCTTGTATGATAGGTGAAAAATGATAAATTAATCATTTAATTAGTACCAATAGAATTTTCTAAGTATTTTGCTTGTAATTAAATCAGCGTGATTTCACCGACTACACATTTCAACGCCTCTCAAAAGTGTCTTGGCTTCTTATTATCCACTTTTGGAATCTTTTACAAAGCAGAAAACTCATAAAACAATATAATCAAAACACAAATCATAAATTTATATTTGTACAGTATATATTATATATATAATTTGCCGAAATCTTGCCAATCTTCAGTCAGCGCTTCAATATAAAATTATTTGGTATTTTTCCATTTCACATTCTCAAATCTCACCAAGTAAACTTAATTGGTGACAATACACAGTATACATATAAAAAAATATACTCCGTTTGGCGTCGGTCATATCAGTTTTGGCGATAAAGTCGCCAAAAATAACATAACCGATGAATAAGAGTAGATCAACGGATGAAAATTACATTTTGGATAAGACTTCCGTAAAATCCGTTCTAAAAAGCGTCTACATCGCAAAATGAGTAACTATGCTAAATTTCAAGTCAATCGGTTGAATAGTCTTTGAGATTTCGTGATGAGTCAGTCAGTGGTATTTCGCTTATATATATATATATTAGTATATATATAGATATATTTGAGTTTATTCATAATCTTTACAGAGTAATAAGTAATTAACTCTAATAGTAAAAATGGATTTTACTTTTTATAATCAGGTGTTTATTTTTTAATTCTCAAATTTACTAAGTGATATTAAAGAGATTCAGTAACAAGTTAAATATTGAATCCCAATTTTATTGCTTTCAATCGTAATTTTTTATATTTATTTCTTGATATTACTAATAAATTTTACTTAATGTAATGGTACAAATGGGGAAGCTCAGGTGCATTGTTAGATATGATGGCAAAGACAAGCAGACTGCTATTTGCCGATTGCTTATTGGTTATGTACAATCGATGACCTTGCTTTATGGAAGTATAGTCCATTTGTCCCAAATGTACATTAAATCACGCCTCACCTATTCATATTCTGGTTTGTATGGGACTGAACAAATCTGATTTGCATGAACACTCTTTAGCGGTGTTGGAAGTTTTGAAGGCGAGTGTCTTGATGGACATGGTCTAACCTTGTTTGAATCATGAAGAATTGGAAATGATTTAAAGTAAAAAGAATGTTACTAATATAACGCTCATAAATCGATTGCAATGTGACCGAAGGATGTTATATCATATGCACTGATTCGCAAATATTTGTTAATGAACTGATATTTTTTCCTCCAGCTACAAAGAGAAAACAACAACAATAATAATGAAGAAGAAATATATCTTAGAAGTGCAGACATAATTTCAATAATACGAGAAATTTAAAGTGACGAAACTGCTTCTAAAAATGAAGAATAAAATAACGAAAACAAACGATATATAAAGACAATATTTCAACAGAAATTGCATGATCGTGATACGATGGTATATCGAAATCGAGAAAATTATTCAGAAAAAGATATTTGAAATTCAAATTTGTTTTTCTGGCGAGTCATAAATTTTTATTCAGAAATACCTGTTTCTCACTTTGAAGCAAGCGCACTCTTTCCATTATTTTATTTTTATCTCCCGATGTAACAATTTCGAAAATAATACGCAGATTTAAATAAAATGAATTTAAGTGCTTAGATATATTACATGATAAAAAAGTATAATAAATGGATTAAATATCAGTGGCTGGACTTGAGATCTGTAACCTTTTATTTTTATATTGATTATACCAATTAATATTTGTAATTGATGGTATTGACACCAAGTTTTGACTTTGCATCTGCTGTAAATTGAAGCTCTAAAGAATCTTGTTTCACGTGGCAAAAAACTAATTAGAGCTGCTTACTTTAATTTTAATGTCTGAACAGAATGTTATCATCAGTTTTAACAATTTGTTATTTACATCAGTGCTTCCTTATTTGCTTTTAATTTTAATAATTGAATATAAATTTGAATTTCTATCATGAAAATGATTGTTTTTTATTAAATTTGTTGTTAAAAGTTAGCATCCTTTTTGTACATTAAAACGGTTGTAATTTGCAGGATATTGTTAAAAAAACCCGGTTGTTGCTAGTATTAGGTCGAGTCATAAATACGATGCTACTAGGTAAGATCTATTGCTTTTACGAACACTATATGAACCACCTGTTCAATCGAGTTTTTACTTTCATTAAATACGTAAGGATTTAGTTAGTCTTCTGACAACTATTTTTAGTGGTACACTGTATATTTAATTGTTGTTTCAAACCCTTAAAATAGAGAGTGAAGAGGTACACATTCATCATGTAATGCTTTGGGTATTTAAACAAGATTACGGTGCTGAGGCGACAGCTGGAAAAAATATACAATGTATATGGTGAAGGATTAATAACCGATTAGGGACACTTAAAAATAGATTTGCCAAATTCCTCCACTAGGGAAGGGAAGGGAACAAATCGTGGGCGAGACATCCTCCCAACTTTGGCGATACACTTTTAAAGGTAATATTGGTGCAAAATTCACGTCAATCAACAAGAGATATAGCAGAAAGGTTGAATACATCACGATCAATTATTTTCTACCACTTGGGGGAATTAGTAAAAATCAACAAGTTAGGAGTATAGGTACCTCACAACCTCAATCAACGGAATAAAAACGATCGCATGTCAATCCCCACACATCTGTTCTTACGGATAAAAATTGAGCCATTATTAGGCAGTATTATAAGAGGCGTTGTAAAATGATTTACTTATGCTGATATCATCCATAGAAGTAGAAAATCAACCACCCCTACAAGATCCAAAAGCAAAAGTCCACGAGAAAAAAATAAAGATTTAATTGTGTGTATTGTAGAATTGTCGAGGGAAAATACATCAGGAGCCGAAATTAAATTTAGCAATTACTGCAGATACATACGTTCAGCAGTTGCAAAGAGTAAAATGGATTATGAAAAGCGTCATGTACTCGTCAATCACATAAATGTCATTCTTTTCCGCAGAGCAAGTCGGTAAAGCAGTCAAAAAGTTCTTCCAGTCCAAACCAATCAAATTTTATAAGGAAGAAATTGTTAAATTGCCAGGATATGGGAATAGTTCATACATAATAGAGGTGAATACATAATAAATTAATCTAGTTTTATTATTTAAAGAAAGCAAAATAAATGTTCGATAAAATACGGAAATTATTTATGACACTGCATATTAAATAATATGCAGGGACATTTTGTAGTGAATTTAAAAAATATGTTTGTGTATATAGAATAATACATTTTAATATATGATTTATGAAGAAAAAGGCAAATTTGTGAAATAAAGATGTAATAGCCCATTAGAATTTAATTTTTTTTCTGAGAGCCTTACGATGGATTGTCGGATCTGAGTCCCTAGATCGGTAGAAGTTGATACTGATCACTTTGCATGATAAAAATTAATACTCATTAAATATTTCGTGAAATTGTCATGTTGATGGAATATGAAATATATATATATGTGTCTGTGTGTGTGAGTGAGTGAGTGAGAGAGGGAGAGAGAGAGAGGAATGCAGCTCAGGTGTCGGTTGTCGACTTCGTCATCCATTCGATGTTTTTGAAATTAAGAGATGTAGAGTTCGCATTCGGAAGATTTTTGGTCATAGACAAAATAAAAACTTCGGGAAACGTTTCAATAAACGAAGTAAATTTTATTACATGCCTGTTAACTCATTGAAATTCGTGCATACATATTAGAAATAATTCAGGAAGACCTTTCCTTCTTTTAATAAGACAAAATAATAAAAAATTTATTTGGTTTCTGTTTAGATTTTAAATTATCACACTCTAGTTGGGTTCTAACCAGTATAGGTATCGCTCTCGTCTCTTAATAATGATTCAATATCATAGAGTATGACGAAAATGATCTTCATGTTACTTTTAGGCTTTGTTAATTCATATTAGCCAAACAGATACCAAACTTTGAATATATGTTACGTAGAAAATCATACATCGAGACCTTGCAAACTAAAAACTTCATAGATATTGCCAGCTTAGACGTTGCAGATGTTTCCAATTTAGACACACACCGTAGATAATCTAAACTTGGACATTGCAGATTCTGCTAAAGTGGACTTCGTACAAATTGTAAACTTAGACACCTACACACATCATAAATATTCCTAACTTAAACATTAGAGATACTATTAAATTAGTACTAAGACATCATTGGCACAGGTTCTGCCAATCTGGACACACATACATCGTAGATATTCCTAACACATTGCAGATTTACTGCTAACTTAGATGTCGTATGCATTTTTGTCTTGAACTCAATTCAGGCATTTTATTATTGGACTTTGACGAAACTCCGTATATATTAAATAATTTATTTCGTCATTTTTTACCATGTTTCATATATATATATATTTAAGTTCTATGCATTTTATTGCTTGTTTTGATGCAATATCTTAAGTCATTATTTTTCGGTCCCTTGGTAATAATGAAGTTGCTGTTTTTTTTACAATTTTTTTAAAGTATTTGCTATGCACCCGTGTATTCTTAGCTCCAAAATTTTCAATTACCTTTTTTCCTTAAAATTTATAACGAGAAAAAATTATTGAAGTTATAAATAAATGTGTGTATGTCTATTTTAAAAATTGGAGGGAGGCAGCAAAAAGAAAAAGAAATCGTTTGTACAACTCATCATTAGAAGCGAATGTTTTCACAAGTAGTAATATCCGATCTCTTAAGATTCTAGAGTACGTGATGTAATATAATTAGAATGAAATAACTCAAAAAATACCAAATTACTAAGCGAAAAAAAAAAATTCTTCGTAAGCGTGTCTCGTAGAAAAAAGTATTCTAAGTGAACTTGATCGTAATGATGCTCTTATTGAAGTATATTACGTCACAAAAAGAAGTCTTTATTTTAACAGCAGAAGATATTTTGATAAGAAACAATTACAGAAAAATGGTATTCTGGAAAATGCATTATTCTTATAAGAGTGTGCCATTTATACCAGAAATATAATAATACGTTCTATAAGATTATTTTTGTCAATTTTTATAATTATATGTAAAATTTTATAAATATGTAAGCCACATACACCCATTTAATTCTTGTTTTCTTACTTTCTTAGTTCATATTTGTTTTACTCGTTTCCTAATAAATAAGTTAAGATTTTAAAAAATGGCATAAACTTGTGCATAGAATTTCTATTCATACTTTGAACAAACAACTTACTCTCATTTTTATTTCATATTTACATTAACAATTAGAAATTATTAAAAGAGAACATGATATCCAGAGACACGCTTTTAAAGTTTATTCAATTTTCGTCTGAAAAATTATTTGTTACAGTTATTTCTAAGGTAGTAATATTTTTTTAAATTTTTAAGTACAGATATTGTATTTCAAAACAACTTATTAAATACACATATTTAATAAATTACACATATACATTTAATAAATTACATTTCATACACAACGTATTAAAATGTAAAAGGAAAAGGAATAATTTAAATTTTTTTTTTTAATTTTAGGATGAACTCATATAAATATCATTACATAAAAACTTACATAAATATCGTTATAAATCAAATTTTGGAAAACTAATTTTTTTTTCATAGACACGACATTTTTAGTAATAATTCTGAAAATAAATTTTGGAAGTAATGATTTTTTCTGCTGGGGTACCTAGAATGTATATATTATATTTTGCTTTTATACATGCTCTTTTGTATGAATTTTCTCTTATAAATAAAAAAAAAATGCAAGTCACACTGTATAAAATTTGATTCATAAGTCACTGCCTGAATCTGAAGGGCAATTTGTACAGTAATATAAGTCATATGCCACCTGTTTGACATATCCTGGCTCTGAAATTAATTTAATTTACTTTTAATGTATAATTAAACTAATTTTTGTTAACACAGTTAAGTAAATTAGCTACATTAATTTATTGATTGTTTATTAACAACGCAATTAGAAGCATCGCATTTAATTCGCAATTCGCCAAAAAGCTACTTTAATATACACATTTTTTAAAAGCACTAACAAAATAATACTTTTTTAGATTAATGTTCATAGTTTCACGAGACAGAACACCCACTTGTGCCACAATGAAACCGACATTCTTCCCCAGCTTGGACGGAAAAGGGCAAAATTGCGCTTCCAATTTTCGAGTAAGCGACAGATTACATTCGTCATACTCGTGCTCTTGTAAAACTGAGCACTACCGAAATCGTAATTCCGCGAATTTCGTAACTTCTCAAAATTAACCTATCCGGTCTGTGGTATGAGATGTGACGGCCTTCGGTTCAACTTGATGGATGACACTTGAATGAGCAAACGTCACATTGTGTCAGAAACAGATTCTTGTTATTTTAAAAAGAAATGGAAAAGAGAGAGGAAAGCTAAAAAAAAGTAATTATGTAATTAAAATTATACGTGTAGGTTATTGTACAACGGCAAGAATGTCAGCGTTCTGGTAATGAAAGTGTCATTAGTAATGTCATGAGCTTATTTAGAGTTAGTACCTGTGCACTGGAAATTGTTCGAAGAAAAAGTTGTTTAAGAATAGACACTAGTTCTTCTTAAGGAATATTTCTAAACTATCTTAAAAAGATTAATTAAAACTGTATGAATGAAAATAATTAAGTAAATATCATTGAATTTCTCGTGAAATAATTGCAACAAAGCTATACATATCCACCTTTTCAAATTACTAGCTAAAAAAATAAATTTTTAATAAGATATTAAGAATTAGAAGTATTTATATTGAAGCGGTTCAAAATGTGGCGATTGTCATAAACGCTATATCTCCTCTTTTGGATATGTTTTAGAATCTTCATTTATAGGATTATTTGAATCTATATCAAAGGAAACATTTGAATGAATGTCATTGAATTGCTGATGAGACAAAAGAAACAACGTTATTCATCCAACATTTTGAATAACTGTCAAAAAATACGAATATTTCACTAGAAATTGAGTCTTTATGTAGAAATAGTACAAAATTGTAGATAAGTATTATACTACATGTGCAGAATTAATGAATGGGGAGCTTAATGGCACAAGAGCCAGATATGACTATGCGGCGTCAAACAAGTTGTAACTGTAATCTAAACGTTTGAATAAATAGGAAAAAAGATAAAAATGGGTTAACAAGAAGGACGGGAAGGATCTCTAGTGTATCCCGGGGCCGCGTTACCCGTGTTTATCACATATTTTAACCACATGAAGGAAAAAAAACAGATCACTAGGGTGTCTCAGAGTTAGGATTCCTGTCACTAGTTAAAGGGGATGCCCTAAGGGTTAATACATATGCAGAGTTCCAGCGGATCAAATGGATAACTTACAAAATAAATGAATCTAAAGATAATACAGATTATTTACAAAGAAATCAGATAAAAACCTTATTCTTTTTTATTCAGAAAACGCATTCGTAATTCTAAACTTGAGAGAAATAACAAAAGTAATTTTTTCTATTTCAGATGTATAAAATGTATTAATTATAAATATGAGACATATTAAAATGGCATGATGCCCCGCTTTGCTACTCAGGGTCTGATCTATCGAAACTTACAAGGGAATCAATCCATAAATACGAGTAGTCAGACAAGTAAACTTTTAAGCTATGTCTATTCCGCTTAAAAATAAGCAAAAATAAATGTTTGTTTTGTTAATGTGGAACAGCAACTAACTCCTGTCCAAAATCCAACACTTGTATTAATATATATATAACGTAAACTGTAAAGAATACTTTAAAATCCAGTTCTATCCGGTTCTACCGACTTGCATGAAATTTGGAAAGAGAAAGTAAGAAAAATATAATCGATAGAGATGAGTAAATTTTTTTTAAAAAAAAAAGATACATAAAAACAAAAAAAAAAAAAAAAGGGCAGAACAATAAATACTCTTATTACTTTTGAAAACAGATGATTTCTTTTAATGCTAGGCATGTAATATAAATACGTATATTAGTATTCCGAACTGCACTTAAAAACAATTAATAATAAAATATTACTTAAATATATTATATAATTAAATCCTATTTTCTATAGATTTATTCACTGAAATTATGTTCAAAATATTCATTCATATAAATTTTAGTTCTAATAAACTTAATCATCACTTGACCGTGACTCAAAATTACGAAGTCCGTCGCCAATAGCTTTCGAGTTGCTTTTAATGTGACGTTAATAAAATCAATCTAATCTTATAAACTTTTTAAAAAAATCTTCTTTATTTTTATCTAACTTTTTGATTAAATGATAAATTTAAAATAACCATGTACATAAAGTGGAACGTTTTATTTAATTATACTTCCTTGCAGCAGTCAGACCTGACATGAATCTTTCTATTCAAACAACACTCATTTAATGAATAAATTTTAATTTATTCTTCGAATACCCAGTGGAATTGCGCGGACTGTGGTCAACCACGATTTACAGAAACTGTGGAAGTAGGAAATATCTCCCATTTAGTTCTGAGTTTTTCTCTCTTCCTTTTCCTCTATCAACTGTGAATTCTAACTTATTCAAATTCAATTTTTTTAAGCATGCATTTTTAGAATTACAATTGTACTGATGCAGGAGTTCTGAACTTTTTTCTGTTAGAGTGTTTTTGAGTAAGCGCGCTTTTTTTTCCCTTTTCCGATGCTTAAAAAAAATACAGTTTTTTTGTATTTTTTATAAAGACGTCCTATACCTTAATCAACCATTCAACATAATTATCTCCACTATTAAGACACGTATCACATTGAATAACCAGTTTTTGTTTCCTATCCTCACGAAAATCTGCTGCCTGATAGGTTAACCAGTGCAACACGGCCGTTTTGACATTGTCGTTGTAATCAAAGCACTGCCGGCCTAAACTGCATATAAGTGGAAGAACAACTTGTAGCCCCTAGGAGCCAGACAAGAACTAAACTGAGAGAAATCATGTTATTCTTCGCCATATGATGCGATGAAATCTCGGGTCTAACAAATCACGACTGGAAGTGCAATGTTATGGAGTAAAACAATCCTTTTACTGAACGTACCATCCCTTTTACTTTGGATCGCACGACTCGGTTTAGTTAAGGTGTCACAAAATATCTCGAATTTATTATGTCACTCAGTGGCAAAAAATCCAGATACACCCCCTGCCTATCCTAAAACACAGTGCAAATGATTTTGTGTGTGTGGCTGCTTTCCCTCTTTTGGGTGATGTTGAACGTCTCCATTCTGTGGATTTCTATTTCGATTCCAGTGTCACACAAGTCACATGTTCAAACACTTCATTAATTTGCTGATGAATTTCGACAGCTTTCATTCCTTTGGCTTGCAGAAAATAAATAACTGCGCATATTTCACGTCTCAGTGGCATTTTCAATTGTGTGCGTCATTTTAAATGCACACAAACAAATGAAAACACCTACTACTGTTTCAGTACCAACAAATCTAAGTTCTCGGAGGACCCGCGTGAAATGGCGATAGTAACGCAGCACCTACCATATTTATAAAGGGAACTTACTTAAAAAAGCACGCCAAGAACAAACTCGTTTACCAATATATATTCTCAAAGACCACGGACGTATTCTCCGATAAACTTCCACTTCCTCGGATGCTTTACCTTATTCGTTTAATATACGAGGTCGTGGTAGCCGAATAGTCATAGTTGTCAGTTTCATGTTCGATGTTTAAGTAAAGTCTCGCGTATTCTAGTAACAATTTCACTAGATATCCGCCATTTAAAATAAAGGAAGCTCTAGCACTTTATACTGAAAATTGAATCTTAAAATCCCCTATGTTTGAAGCTGATTAGTAACGCCGCCCTCTCAAACAACACGCAAATCATTGGCGGTGGACCTTGTACTTTTGAATTTTTGTCAAATGATGAACGCTACACTGAGCTGGCTATTCCTTCCCCAAACTTCCACATCACTCCAAAGCGAGATAGATTTAAAGTACATCAGCCCCTCTAATCGGCGGGTCTTTAGTGGCATTTGGGAGCGTACCCAGGAATCGACTGAAATATTGCCGGCTTCGAGCTCGCCGCTATGACCAGATGGCTACAACGGCCGCTAGCTGAATTTACTGTATTTATGAATCAAATGCTACAGCATAAAATCAAATTCGAAAGTTAAAAGAATTCAAGCGCTTTTTTTATTTTTATTTTTCCAATACAGATAAAGTATACCAAGTCTTGCATCCATAATCATCCATATCCTACATCTTAAATAACTGGATTTATTACATTAAAAGACCTGTGTAAGCAAAAATTTGAAATAAAGAGTAACGACCAATGCTTGGAAATTATTTTTTAAAGAAATTGTATAGAAAAGGAACATGAAAATCAAGGTCAATCAAAGTCAAGGATTTTACAAAGAATAACCAGTATGACAGCATTTTGTGGTATTTTGAAGTCAAAGTACTGTAATCCCACCTGCGTGACTTACAAAAAGAATCTTAGTATGGTCAAAGGTTGAAATAGCCTAGAAGATCAAAAAAATACAAGAAAATAAGACTAAACCAAAGACTAAAAACTCTCTTAGATTTAATTTCACTCGAGAAAAATGAACTTCATATTTTATTCGAATAACAAGTTCTCACCTTTAGCCTATATTCAACGAGATTAGAATTTTTAATGTACTTACATATTTTAACTGAATTATCACAAATAAGAGGATATTGAAATCGCATAAGCAGAAAAATGGAAACTATTCATGCAGAACTAATTCTATGTTTTTATTGATCTACTTAATAAAATTTATAATAATTCAATACATATCTGCAGGCAGTAATGTATACAGAAAAAATTGACAAGAGGCACAAAGCAAAGTTTTTAGTAAAACTTGCTTCTCACCATCTCTCCGCTGGTTATCAAACTGTCTTAAAAACGTGAAGTTTAATATCCTGTTCATAAAAAAAAAAATGTAAAATTTTATGGAATTGAAAAGTATTATATAACACATAAAGAAAATTTACATAGCAGATATATCGACTCAATATTAACAATTTGGTTGGGATTTCCTGTTCAGGTATGTTATTTTATATTTGCATGAAATTATAACAGAGAGATGAGAGGGGGCACGAGCTCCCCCCCCTCTCCTGAATCTGTAGCTATTTAAAGCATGGAATATAAACTCAGACAAATTTTCAGGTATGTGAAAATAATCAAATCAGGATTAAGGGAAAAAAGGATTAAGAGATATCCCTTCCGAATACGAAAGTTAAATAAAACATGTTTCGTAATATATGTTATCATTAAAAGTACAAATAAATAAATTCAGCAATCAATTTTTTAAATGTAAATGTAAATAATTAATGACGATTTAATTCAACCGTTAGCTACAAGGATAAACTATCAAAATTACTTTTCTTTAACTCATCAAACGATTTCTGAATCATCAAAAACAATTTCTCAATGATTCGTTGATATTTAATAAATAAAGTGTCTTTTTTTACGTTTCAAAAGGCAGTAATTAATCTTTTTTAAATCTTGAAAAACTGAGTTTTTTACTGTATAAAAAATGCTTGTATACACAAATAATTACTTTAGCAATATTTATTTAAAACCGGTGTTAGGTTAATTTTTTGTAATCAATCACTTTTTCTAAACAAAAATACAACAGATATTTTAATTTAATTGAAAATTATTCGCGTAAATTTTCGAAACAACTTTTTATATTTTGGATTATCAGAAAACGTTTTTCAGTATTATGTTGATATTTAATTCATAATAACTGCAAGAAAAACTTTTTTTTAATGTTTCCAAAGACATCAATTAATTTTCTCATATCTTGAGAATCTCAGGTATTTATTTCATAAGAGTTTTTACGTTAAAGATCAGTGTTTTAACTATGAAATTTCTAAAAATAGTCTTTCAATTTTTTTCGAATTGCGTACGTAAAATAATTCCATACATTTGTTTATTTGAAACTTTTTATCATTATTCATCAAAAAACTAACATCTAAAACTTTTAAAGACTGTTCTTTCGTACAAAAAAAATCTACATTTAAGACTAAAAAAAAAAGTTGGAAAAAAAAAAAATGTTTAATCTCGCATAGAAGAATGACGAAAAAAATTAAAAATAATTTTTCCATTCTGTAAATAAAGCAAAAGATTAGAAATTTCACTTCATTTGTATAAGATATTTTTTTAAAAAAAAAATGAATATTTTTTCAAATGAATGTAAGATTTCTAAGGTTGAAGTTTAATCAAAACTTTTCACATTTTCTCTATATCATTTTTTTTTCTCATCCAATGTAACGATTTCACAAATTCTATTTTTCTGATTATTTATATAAAATTTTCACGAAGCAGTATCCCATATCATACTCATATTCTGGTTCTTTATTATTATATTTAAGTTTTTGATCTATAATATCTAATACATAAAACACAACATCTCTTAGAATTACAATAATATCTTTCATTGCATGTTCGTCATTCTGTAAACCATTCATATTTTAAATATACTCACAAAACAAATTATTCATCAATAATGCCAATCAGTGTAAATGTAATTATAATAAAATTCATAAAATATTATAAGCAACATAATTCTCCTTAAAGAGATAAAAAAAATTTCTTCCAATGTTACAATTCGATTTTTATCCATAGAATTGTTACCAGAAGATTACAATACAATTTATTTTAATCTTTCGAGGAAAGGAAATTCTCAACGTTGTATTAATTTATTTAAAGCAAATTAAAATTTTATTTTTGAAATTGTATCAATAAATAGATATCTTTTAACTAAAAAAATCGAAATAAAATTTAAAATAAAGTTTTAATGAATTTCTAACAAAATTAGGTAAGTATTATTCAAAATGTTTTTCTTTTTTTTGAGTTTTTTCACATTATTATTCTTAAAATTCAGTCTAAAACTGTTGGCTTATGGTGTCAATGATAACATTAGTATTTTAAGTGGAAGCAATTTCAGTTAAATACATACATAAATATTTGAACATTATGGTGTACAAAATAATTAAATCAAAAATATTTAAACTGTTTTTAATGAAATTCTAAGAAAAAGTACTTATAATAATATTTTAGTATTTTTAAAAGTATCTAAAGGCAACACATCTAACATAACCGAAAGAATTATTATGTTTATTTTAAAGATATGATACAAAATAGTTCAATTAATAAAATTTAAGGTGATGAACTTTAAAGTAAAATTTATTTTTAATGATATAGCTACTTTATTTCTCACAGTTATTCAATATTTTCAATAAGTAATAAGAGAAAATGTTTTAAATACAATTATCTTAAAAATATAAAATTATATTAATAAAAATTCATATTAATAGTGAAGAGTGAAGTATTGTATATGTGTAAGATCAAAAACACTTTTATAAAAATATAAAAATTCAATTCGCCCTTAAAATAGAATTTTGAAATATTTTTGTAGAATGAAATGAAACAAAAATATATTTTCCCCATTCATTTTTCTTTATAATTTCATACTCGGTAATCGATAGATTCTTTAAAAACTTTATATTTAAAAAAGAAATCCCGTTTTTGTTTCCTGATTTCGATTCTTTTAAAATAAAATGTAAGTGCAACTATGAAATTCGAAATTTGCAAGCGTTGCTATTTAATTATTTTAAGAACATCTTAAACTTTCAGCGTTTTTAGAATTTTGCGAAAAACAAAATCCATTTCAATAATTCATCTCGCACGTAATAAAACACACACAAAATTCTAAAGAGCATAAAAAAAATCAACTTACACAACATTCACCATTGTTCTTCTCACGCGGCTCCTCCGATCCAAGAATATGCGATCTTATTAATGAGTAAGTAGCAAGTAGCGAAAACTGTTCTACACAAGCGCATATCACGTTGAGAATTCCCTAAACTTCACTGCTCATCAACTGTCTCGCAAAACACTCCATTCTACAGTAGCGTCCTCTATACCACAAGTGTAATTCTTGCTGACTGAGTTTTCCAGCTGAATTGACAGCGAACGGAACAAGAGTTCCACTAATCTTTTTTCACCATTTCAAAGAACACCTGTCATAAGTGTGTTGAAGATTAAATTTACAGCGACTCATTGGGTCCGGAATTTGTCTTTTTTAAGGTCGTTTTTGCGCAAGAGTTTTAATATCGTTCTTTTACGGTAGATCTATCTGTCTTTATAACTCTGTTTGGTTCCTTTTATGCACAGGTACTTCGGGTTTTCGCTGTGTCATGAATGCTTTTTTCAAACTTCTAATACTTCCGTCCACATTTTTTAATTTATTTTCTTTTTGTATCATAAGTTTTGAACTATTTTGATGTATATTCATATAATTTTTCTTAGAATAATCTTTTTATTAGTGTTAATTTGTCGAATATTATACGAAAAGATTAATTAATTTCGCATTTTAAAAACAGAGGGATAAGAAATATTCTATTTTTAAGTATATACATAAATGTCTACGAACACAATATTAATCGCAATTACATTCGAAATATTAAACTTTAATCGTTAGCGACTATCGTTTGAAGTACCCATAGTAATTATTCATGATGGTCTAGATGAAATTTTTTATAACGGTCTAGGTTTATCAGTTCTGAATGATTAATTGGTTTTATTAACATAGCACTAGAAGCAACACGAAGGCTATCGGCGACGGACCTCGTAATTTTGAACTTCGGTCAAGTGACAAGAACAACACCCGAATTTTGCACCTCCCTCTCCAAATTTCTCCACCACGCCAAGGGAGGACTTTGGGCCTCGACGATTTAGCGCGCATCAGCCCCGGCTACACGCTGGGTCTTTAGTTGCATCAAGGTTCGAACCCACCACTCGATGAAAATCTCCAGCCGCAAGTTCGCGATCATGACTGCTGGGCTACCGTGGCGACATATCAAATCTGAAGAAAAATATTGGAACTTTCTTCAGTATTTCGAATGAATATGGAATGGTGTGTTCCCGAGCAACAGCTTTGCTATCTTCAAGATGGCCACTGAGAATATTCTCGATTTCCTTTTTGTTTCATAAATATGAAACGATTTTCTATGGAAATTATGCAAAGTATTCCTTTGTATCTAGATTAAAGAGAAAATTAAATTAATACGATTAGTCAGAACATTTGATTTTCTATCCAGGAGGGATTAGGAAGTTTCTTTAACAGAGGGTATTCTATTAAAAAACTTCTGTATTGTTATTTGTCCTAAAATTCGGTTAATCTGAAAAATAGTATCTTAACAGAATATGTCAGTGAAATTCAATTTTTTTCCTTACGAAATGGTCAGCAATAAAGAAAAGATAAGGAAGTATTTAAGTCCATATTGACAGAAGAAATGTTTTACACTGAAATTAGTTTATACTTGAAAAATGAGCGAATTAGCGCTTGTTTGTAATTATTAGTAAAATAAAATATTTTACTTTAAATATAGTTTGTTCAAATATTTGTTTCATAAATGCAGTTGCATTTTTTACTTTTTATGGGTTTTTGATGGATGTACTATCTTGTACAGTTTTGTCAAACCCCTGTGTTGGATGTTATAGAGGAGTGAAAAGTTATTCTCACAAAATGAAGATAAGGTAAAAAATGTTTGAATTTTCAATTATTTTCAATAAGTGTATGCATTTTTTTTATTTCAAAAAATATTTAAAAAATTAATCGGATTAAATTTCTTAAAAGAAATTTTTCATTAGATCTGATTTTAAGATTCATGTTTAAATCAGATTTTTAAAATTGTTTTTTTTTTTCCTAAATTTCATTTTGGCAATCTTTCATAAGCAATTAAAATAAATATTAATGGCGGAATAAAAATGCGACTTTAAAAATTCGTTTTTTTTTATTCATTTCAATGAGAGAGAAAGGCAATAATTATACAGAATTCAAACGGAGGAGAGCAAGATACGCAGCTCCGCCTTCTCAAGTACAGCAGGACAGAGCAAAAAAGAGAGAATTTTACCTTATAATTGATTTTATACAAGGTTTTCTATCGATTATATGGGTAACTCTCATGGTATAAGATGAAGGGATTCCAAGGAATTTCTGACAGATAGGTATAGTGGGGATTTTTTCTGACATATAGGTATAGTAGGGATTATTTCTGATAGATTTATAATTACACTAAAATAGATTCAACAGTTCTGGTGAGCACGCTGTTGAATAAATAAAAGGATAATTTAAAATCGAATCATAAAATAAGGTTGAACTCTTTACTTTTGAGTTAGAAAATGAGAAAATTAGGAAATTAAATTGTTTTACGATAACATTTTTATTTTAAAGTTATATATATATATATATATATATATATATATATATTGGATTGCACAGTTATTGTAATTATTTCTAGTTCAACATTTCTTACTTTAGGTATTTCAATGAGAGGGTGATGCGTGAAATAGTTCGAGCTCTAACGATAAAGAAAAATTAATTAGGACTGGAATTTCAAAGTCGGGTGATCTTTACTGAAAAAATAACTATTGAATGTCTCAAGTGAATATGTGTAAGGCAGGGAAACAAAGATTAAAAGGGAAGTAGAATGAAATCTGGTAAAGCTAAAATAAATTATCCTTACATTTGCCTAAAATTTTAATAGGTAGTATCTGATGAGGGCTTGTATTCTTACAAAAACATTCATCTCATAAATTATATAACATCACAGTATGTAAGATCCAATTAATTATAATAATAATAAACAAAATAATAATACTTCTAATATATTAATTGATATTAGTGGAATAAAGATGTACGCTAGTATTAAATCTAATCCTTCCTACGATGAAAGCTATGCATTTTTTCCAGTACTTTAACAATATTACATTTGTATTATTGCTAGCGTATGAATGTGATATATTAGTTTTAACTACTGAAAAATATTATCATATTATCAAAATTAAGCAATAACAAAACTGACATAAAATTTCATAGTATCCTACGACTTCTAATAGAATAAATGGGCATCTAATAAATCTACTGTGGCACCATTCGTAGACATGCTCATAGAAAGCTACATTAAGATTTCCAGATTGGATGAAATATACTTTGAGGATATTAAAACATAAATATAAAAATAATAAAATGATTAATAATATTAAAACATTTATTTATTAGAATATTTAATGAAACAACATAAAATAATTATGGTCCATCCATTTAGCACACTTTATACGTTATTTATATATTTTTAATCAGTCAATTTTTCTAAAACATTCCGAAAATTGATCTGACGACATCAGTCTTAGCAATTGATTTTCAATACTAAAACATAAAATAAAATCACAATATTCATATTTTTTTGAAAAATATCATATGAAAAGATTTTTAATTCCTCAGTATAACTTTCTCATTTTTTGTTCCTATCTCATAGAAAAATTCTTCTCATTCCTATTACATCTCAAATTTTCTAATAATTGCATCATATTAATTCATTTTCTCTCAAAGCATTCTTACTCGCCTAACTCACAGATGTTCACGGACATTAATATAAAAACAATACGAGGTTTACAAATCAAAACAAAACATATTTTTTCCTCTTAATAATTCAGGACATCAACAAAAATCATAATGATTGAATTGTCTCCTATGTGCTGCAATTTTACAAAAATAAACTTCTATTTGAAAGAACGATTCACATTCAGACATAAAAGTTTTTCGTAATAATTTAATCCGGATGTGTGGCCATCATATCCAAACCCTTAGTTCCTAGACATAAGAATAAAATCAAATGAAAAGTTACTGATAAATAAAACAATTAACAAAAAGGATGAAACTCAGTTGATAAAAAATAATGCAATGTAACTTTATTCTTGTTTGCATTTCTCTCTTACAAAAAAATAATAATCACTTGCATTAGTAAATTAGGGTAATCCACCTAATAATTATTTTACACCTTCATAATGAAATATGGATTAGTAACCTCTCCTTCAACATTTTTTTCTTATTTGTATAATCTTACCAATGTTAAACACAAATAATTATTATCAAAATTGAAAATTCGTTTAACATATTAAAGTGAAATAATGAATTATATTAAATATATTCAAATTAATAATTTATCGTTTCCTTTAATTTTAATCCCTTGCCAGTGTCGCCCGAACCCAGTTCGGGTAACTACTACGTGCAGAATTCGTGATGACCGAACTGAGTTCGGGCAGGAGAAAAATTAACATTTCTATTTTGTGAAGCCCGAGCTGAGTTCGTTTCTACTTTAGGATACTTAATTCATTGTTTTCTTAATAGAAGGCATTAGTGGTCCTAGTTTTCCCCCGATTACGACTTCGGTCGAGGGAGGGAAAATGTGGGTGCTGCCAGATAAACAAAGACACACTTGGATTGATAAACAAAGGCAGAGTTTCGCTTTTTCGTTTAGTTTCGGTTACTTTTCAGTGAGTTTTTTTGCAAATAATTTTTTTTTCGCAATGTCCGATTCAGACAACGATGTGGAGTACAGTTTAGGTACTTTTAATTAATTAGGTATTAATTTCAATTAATTAATTAATTAATTAATTTTTAATTAATAGGTATATTTAAAATTTTATTTTTGTTATAAAAACCATTTTCTAACTTTTATAATAATATAAAGAACAAAATTAAACAGTCAAAAAAAATTTCCATTTTTGGTCAATTTTTCTGAAATATATGTCACAGTTAAGGGGTTAATATCGGAAAAGTCAATAATGTCCATTTCTCAATCTTTCATCGTTTACTTTAATTCTTACATTTAATTGAGTAATTTAATAATAATTATAAGAAAGCGCACCTTGGATGGCTAAATCTGTCCTTTGTAAAACTTTGCATAGAACTTTCGATTGATTTTCTAAATTTTTTATTATACAGTTGATTTCGTAATTTCTCTTTCTCCTGGAGTGGAATATAAAAGGGTGCTGAAAAAGCTGATGGAAGCATCAGGTTTTTCTTCTTTTACAGTAGCTGCTATGGCTACCTTAGATGCATTTATATTGACATGGTATCGTAAGGATAATTTGGATTGAATAAGGACAAAATAGATTTTGAAACTAAACTGTTTAAATTTTTAGTTTTTTTTAAAAAGATTGTTCATATTCTGGGGTCCAGTTCCATTTTTTGATCTTTTTGAGGATATTATTTACAGGCTTTCTTATTTTTGCATTTTCAGGAATGAATGTATGATAAACATTAATACTACCATGGAATCTTTGTGTGCCTTTTACATTTATAGGAGACAAGGGTTTTGTAATAATTTCTAGATTAGTACTTTTGGGGATATATGATCTTTATTTTATTTCATATCTCAGGTAATCTATAGTGTCTTGTCCCCCTTTACACTTAGAGAAATTTAATTTAATATTTTCAGTCTCTCAGATTTTAAAATATTTTCTTAATATGTAGCATGTTCTGCTACTGAGTCTGAAAATACAATAATATCATCAAAGTAATTTTATTTAAATTTTATTGGAATAAATTTATATAGAATTCGACTAATTGCTCTTATAACCGGAAAGTGTGAGTTTTTATATCCAAAGTGTAAGCGATTAAATTGATAAAACCATAATTTGATGTGAATGAAAATTTTTTAGCTTCTTTATCATCTAATTGATTCAATATGCAAATATCCTGAACAGAGATCTAAAGGGGAAAAATTTTTTGCGTGTGTTAACCTACCTATTGATTCTCCATTTAATTTTGAGATAGAGTCGAGTTTTTAATAATCGGCACACAATTGTGTGCGAGCATTACCCTCCTTTTTAAAAGCCAAAGTTATAAATGCGGAATAAGAGATAGTTAAACTATTTCTGCTCTTAACGATGCAATTAATTGTTTCTTACATCAGCATCATCTTTAGGTAAGGTTCTATAAGAGCGATTAGCTACAGGTAATTCTGAGGTAAGTATTATTTTAAGGGCGTACATTTTATCACATCCACACCAAATTTGCTTTTATCTAAGATATGTTTATGATTATCAAATTGTGACGTTGGGCTATTCGCGATTTTCTCTTCACTAACCTTGGAGACTTTTATTGAGATTGGTTGCATGACATAACAATCTCTTCCCATCCAAAATGAAACGTGATTATGCTAATTAGAGGCAGGTGTAAATAAAGTGAAATGAGTTAGATATGACGGTATATGTATATAAGAAAAGGGAAATTAAGAGGATAGAGGATGAGTAGGACTAGCGCCGAGTGTATGCCTTACAAGCGATAGATGATATCAAGAGTTGTTACGGGCGATAGCGGTCTCAGAAAATTTGAGAAATCAAGACAACCTCAACAGGAGAGGTTTTGGTAAGAGAATATTAGTTTAGTAATAGTCGAATAGGTGAATTAATCCAAGGGGTCACCAAGGAGAGAAATATTCCTAACAACAATATATTTCAAAAATTGATAAATAAATAGTTGCGTGAGACTTGACTGGTGTATCCTTGCGTAGGCTACTGACATTTAGAGTTAGTTGTATTTGACCGAGTTATGACACAAGAGTCGGGTAGAGGAAGTGATTAGTCACAAAATATATTGATATTATTATAGTCTCTGTTAGGAATTATTTCTATATTAAAATCATCAGCAGTTTCCTTGTTTATAATTCTATTGTTATTAATTTTATTTTTCTGATTTAATTTATTCTTTCCTTTTACAATCTCAACTAGATTAACCATAGTTATTTTAAGATAAATTTTTCTCTTTGAAATATTTTTTTGTTCACTAAAATTAATAATTAATTCAAAACTACTCGTGATTTTATTAGACACATTTAAATATAGGAGTTTTACACTTACTATGACGAATTTAATATTCTCATTTATTTCTCCAATCCTTATTTGAAAAGTAATTGTTTTACTTACCTCTATATTTTTCTCTGTGGAGATGCTTGATCTGTTGTAATCCAGATGTTTTTGTACACATTTGGTAAGATGTTTACATTGGAACTGGTATTCAAGAAAACTATCACATGTTTAAAGTTCTCTTCGGTGTTGTTAATAGGCAGTAACTATTATTGTTCTGGTATGGTCTGTGAGTTATCCTCTGAGTTGGATGGGATGTGGCGGCATCTGCTCACAGATCAGGGTGTCGTTGATGCTAGACTCGGTCGTTCCTTGGCTAACTCGATGGGCAGTGGTGAGGGAAGGAATCAGCCTTTGAATAGCTTGATGGGGGCTGATACTGACCACTTCGTTTCGAATTCCATCCGTTAGTTTAGTTAAGTCGTGACGTTGGGCTATTCGCGATTTTCTCTTCACTAACCAGGGGGACTGTATAGAAATTTGAATTGCATAAAAGGGCAATTTCTTCCCAACCGAAAAGAAACGTAATTTGATAAATTGTAGGAAGATAGAAGTGAAGTGAAGATAATGATATATAAATGGAAATTTTGAAGGAAAAGGAATGTAGATAGAGTAGAACGACTTGCTGATAGATTCTTATAATTTGGATTGAAGCATCTTAATTATTTTTTCGGATTGAAGCGAATTTTAGTCAAAGTGGTAAGATAAGGACCGGCTGTTAGCGAAAAATGTTTGAATCAGAATGAGAGATTAGGTAAGCTGAGATTTCATTATTAGAGCTTTATCTGGAACAAACGAATTAATTGAGTGACTTTACCAATTCTACAGTGATTATCTTGTTCTTACGTATCTTCAATTGGAGTTCATTGTCTAGCATATTAGATTGAAAAATGGTGAAAGAGTTGAATTAGGAAAAGAGGGCGTTCTAAAGTTATAATTAAAATTATCTTCCAAAACAAAATTTTAAAAAATTCTTTAGTTACAAAATACAAACATTCTTTTCGAATACTAAGTTTTCTTTTACTCTTTAAAATCTTTTTGTGTTTTACACAAACTTAACGATGCATTCCATACAATAAATGATCATCTCCCTTACATATTTTTTTTTTCTGAATAATATTTTATTTTAAAACGAGTCATATAAAAGAAGCTTTTGTTTCGAATTTTTGAGAGGACAAGAAGATCATTAAAAAAAACTGATTTTAATTTTTTTTAATATCGCTCGGTAGGCTGACCAAAATGCACCTGGTAATTTTGAGTTTCGTTCTAATAAACGAAACACGACACCTCTAAGCAGTTATAACGCTTTCACCGCCTTCACATCGCGGCATTCACTCCATTGAAACCTAATTAAATTCAATGATAGACATCATTCCATCACACCGGTATAATCGAGTTTCTCACTTCCAAGGCTTTTAAACCTGCCATACTTCGAAAGAAAAGAAAAAAGATATGTATCAAAACAAAAGTGACGCTATTGAAGATTCAATAAGTTAAATAATAATGTTAAGGTCTAGAAGAAGATACGCACATAATAGATTCCATGCAAATCATTTACATGCTCGTTTTTCATTTCAGAGATTTATCAACGGCTGTCAGAAGTGAAAGTTGTAATTTTTCAGAAAAGTCGTACGTTTGAATGTCAATGCTAGAGTTCGTGTTGCTTATGTAAGAGAAACGATCGTCACAAACTTCAAGTACGATTGCATCGTTAGTTCTAAAATAATAATACCGCACTTTGAATACTTTTTTTTTAACCACACCTTGATATTAAGGGTAAAGGCCATATGACCTTGCAACTAAGCAGCAAATCTTATTCTTTGTAATGTTGCTTAATACCTGGTTGTCATATAGATTTTTTTTAAGCAAATGGTGTTCAAAGATGTTTTTATTTCCCTTGATAGTTTTAAGGGAAGAGTCTTAAAAAAATTACTGCATTTTTTGTGTACATGTGTATGTGTGGTTATTTTCTTCCTTTTTTTTGTAAATGGTGTTGAAAATTCCTTTACTCTGAATACACCATTAAGGTGTAAATTTTTTTTAATTTTATTTATTGCATTTTTTTTTTCATTGTGCAATTTCTTTCCATTCTAATTTGCAAATATACTTTTTTCCTTTTCTCAGTAATGTCTTTTAGATCACATGCTAGAAATTGGCTGTCTCACTCCCTTAGAAAAACGTATTCTCTATGAACATGAAAGATGTCGCATGGGTCTCCAACTTTTCATTTATTGAAATTTGGTAATTTTTACAATTAATCTCTAATTTTCTGATCAACGTAAACATATTGAAAGACAATTCCAATAGAAAATAATATTTTTTAAGAATATAGTGAATTCAAAAAAAAAAAAAAAAAAAAAAAGAAAAGAAAAGAAAAACCTTTTTTTTTTACATCATTGATTTTTAACATCACATTCACATTTTTCAAAATAAGTATTCTTAAGTTTGCTTGCAGAATAATCTAATTGATTTTCGTTATTTCGTCGAAAAGAAAATACATGAATCGATAGTATTACATCTTAGTACAATACAATAAAAGTAATTTTTTAAATGCTCAAAATTTGATTTGCGGCCGCGGTAGCCTAGTGGTCATGGTTGGGATTTGCGGCATGCGTTTCGTCGAGTCATGGGTTCAAGCCCTAACGACACTAAAGACCCGTCTTGTTGCGGGGCTGATGAACGTTAAATCTGTCGAGATCTTAAGTCCACCCAATGGCGTGGTGTGGAAGTTTGGAAAGGGGTGTGCCAGCTTAAGTGTCGTCCTCGTCACTTGATCGAAGCTTACAATCACGAGGTCCGTTGCCAATAGCCCTCGTTTTTCATAACAGTGAGACTTTTATTTGCAATCGCATAACACCACATCAGAATAAGATTTTTTAATGCCTTGATAAATGATACGTAATATAGAAAACGTTTTTTACTTTCACACGAGGGCAATTCGAAAAGGTACCCGCTTTAAAAATGGGAAATGTTAACGGGGTAACTCAATGTAGCATTCATCATTGATCTTTTCGCGTTCTTTTTAAGAAGTCATTGAGTAATACGCCCTTCACATCCCTAAAAAAGATCTTCATTATAACATTTCCGGCCTATGATACTGTCTTCGCCTTTTTTGGTGCACATTCACCAGAAGCATCCATTTTTTTTTCTTCAAGTTTTGCTTGGTTTCTTATGCATAATGAGGATACCAGGCCTTATCGATGATGACTAATCGACGCCGTATCAATCAAATTTTCATTTGGTAGCAAATGACAGCCTAATCATAATTTATAACCGATGAATCAGTAAGAGAATTGCTTTGGTACTGTTTAACAGATGGCAGGACACAATAATAATACCAACTTAACACATCGATCAATAACTCCCGAGTCTAACATTGAAAACAACATTTTTTTTGCAAAATTTTTTTTTATTCATCAACATAACACCTTTTGTTAATCACCTTTTAGGGTGATACAATCGTTCCAACGCTTTTCCAAATCTTTTTTTTTTTCGCAAGAAATCTTTTTTGTTGCGAGTAAATAGCGATAAACAGCTTTCTGAATCATCGACTCGTTGCTGTTTTTGTTCCATCGAAAGCAATCGCGGCACCCACTTGGAAAAAACCTTTTTCACTTCACTTCAAAAAACCTTTTTCAGTAAATACACTTCCATATGATATCTGTGTCATCTCAGCAATCTCACGGAGCTTCACTTTACGATCTTTCATTATAATTTTTGTCACTTCACTCACATTTTCCGGTGTAACGGCGTCCACAGGTCTACCCGAGCGTTC
>BMAW01109472.1:35278-78187 GCA_019974015.1 Nephila pilipes | reverse complement strand
GAAATTCCATAGGATCAACATTACGTCTACAAAATCAAAATATCCGGTAGACAGAAACCTTAAAAGTTATTAGAGGGGAATATCATAATATCAAACCTTGCTCAGTTAATGGGGAAGATACTTATATTGTGTCTTTACAGGTAGCCATCCTACAGCACAGCATTTTATTTGTACGAAACGGTTTCGCTCTTATATGATAATAAAATTGTGGAAGCCTTCGTACAACACTGTACTTCTACAGCACTAGTTAACATGAATTTTGTTTAATACATTTAAAAACTATATCATCTTAAAATAATAGCGGGGAGGAATATTGAACTACAGTAGCTGTCACAGGACACATTCTGTGACGTATGTTTTGAAGTGTTTGACACGAACCAGACATATCGAAAAATATCTCAAAAAATATTTTCAGAAAAATTTCTCTCCCCTCATCAGAAAATAAAATCGAACATGCAAACGTAGGTGGCGAAACGCGGGCCAATAAATAAATTGCCTGAAAATGTATAAACAATTATCGAAAAGTATAAAGTGCGATGCGATATCATCAAATCGTATCGATCTGTTGTATATTTTTAATAATAATTAAGTCAGTGTTATGGAATTAAAAAAAAATAGCTTTTAATAAGGGTTCGGTACGTAAGCTCCCTTCTTGTACTGGCTCTGGGTCTCCTATAACACTGTTTCACACAAATAGGTCTTTTCTGGGAAACTATATACAGTGTTATAGGAGGAATTATACTTCATATATTGTAAAAACTTCTATATCATTCCCCTTTAAGTTTAATTTAGTTAACATATTTCTAGAGCATAAGTTCACAATATTTTTTCTTCTTATTATTTACTGAATCTTTCTCAAAAAATAAATTGCTCGCCACTCCCTTTTCATAAAAAAAATTCCTCCCCGAGTACCAGTTTTGAAATCAATAATCTAACCTACAGTTTTCCGCCAGTTAAAGGTTATAGCACACTTTTTCAAACAGTGATTGGGGGAGCTCTTCTTCGGGGAAGTATGTACTATATTATGCATTGAAAAAAAGGGATGAGATTTTTTGTTACTTTATAAATAGATATTAACGTATTGAAGCATTGCTCAAAGTTCGATCTACAAATATATCTAATTAAGAGTTTAATGTATTATTGTTATGAGAGGGCTGTGTTTTAATATACTTTCATGTTAGCGCGTAGAAAATGAGAATTTTCAGATCTTTAATAAATATTTCCAAAAGCCAGAAAAGGAAGTAAAAAGTTTTTTCTTCACTCTTTTGAATACTATATAGACCACGCAATTAAAAACAATAATATAGCTTTGAGAGGAAAAAGTTGGAAAATCCATAAGATTAATATTACGATAGGAAATTCGAGACGGCGTGTCGACGAGAGCTTCAATTTTCTCGTAACCTTTGCATATTTGTAAATATAAGCTTTATTGATAGAGCTGGAATTTATACACACATACTGAAGCGCTTTGTGTGATGCACTGCGCATGCTGCGATTCGCTTATGTACTTGTAAAAAGGTATTAGGAACAATGATATTATGTATTTATTAAGTTTAAGTCTATCATGGCCTAAGAAGACCCACAGGTGGTGCCCACTTCCGTTTCTGTAATCTTTGGGCCTAGGGTACTTATTACTAGCTAATGTTCAGGCCGAGTGGGTAGCTCGACGCTGGACCCCCAATTAACTTCCCAAATAGCTTGGTACTCATTTATGGACCTCTTTTCCTCCTAGATGAATGAAGGATCGAGTTGACCCAAGCCGAAGTCACCGGGAATCGAATCTGGATAGACAATACTCACAGTCAGACACGATAACCATTACAATACGGACTCATCTCAAAAACATTTAGAGCTATTTGCTGAAACATGATTCGAGGATTTTTGGTATAAATTATACTTTACAGAGCGTTCTTGAAAGTACTGTACAAAGGGACGGTAATCGGTCTTCAACATCCCAAAAATCAGTCTTTGGACCCCCCCCCTAGGTCTTTTTAACGTCCACCATTGAGCAGTACCGACCTCATTGGGAGCCCTACTCTATAGCAGCACGAAAGCTATTGATTGATTATTAAAGTCGGACTTAGAAGCAATTCGAGCTATATAGGAGCTCACCCCGGATTCTTAAGCCTCGGTTATTTGACGAGTAAGTACGTCTAATCACGCAGTGTTGTCATGCTCTGAATGGTTCCGCAGCGAATTGTTCTACATTCATTCTGATCGTGTAGCAATTGTCCTCGTCATAACTATTATTTTTGGAAACAAATAGAAAATCGTGATATTCTTCAATCTGAATCAACACTCGCTATCTATACAAATAACCTTGCTCGCTACTTGTCATCAGTGAAGATAACAAGTAGGCAATTTTAACATTCCTCTTTAAATGATCCGAATACGTTAGTGAGTGAGTGAGTGAGTGACCGTGAGGTTTTATGGCGCAAGAGCCAAGGTTGGCTATGCTGCGCCAAACATTTGTTAAAATAAATTAACATTTTCAATTCTTAAAAAGGAATTCATAGAAAGTATAAATAAACATTAAAAGTTAAAAATTCAAATTTGGTGTAAAAGGCCAATATGTCTTAAAAAAGCAAATAAGTTATGGTGGGGGGTTTCCCCCACCAAGTCAGATAGGGTTAAAATAGATGATTGAAAAAAAAATACGACGATGATGATTAAAAATAGGACACATAATTAAAATATGATGAATCGTGTAAGGGACATGACAGGAAGGACACTCGGGAGCATCTTCTCCAAACAAAAGATGTCTATGGGTAAATCGAGTATGTCCAACGCGAAGGCGGGTCAATCTGACATCCGCTCTTCGCACTGGACAAACAGGCCATTCTCCAATGATCGGCTTCACCGAGTGTAATTTGTTATTTATGTGAAGACTCCACGATTCCTGCCATGTCTGATGAATGGAATTTAAAATGTGACGTCGTATGTCCTCAAGTGGGACGGCGAGCTGCAGAGGATTCGTTGCCGAACGTGCAGCCGAGTCCGCTCTTTCATTGCCTAAAATACCTACATGACTAGGTATCCAACAGAATTTAATAAGATAACCCCTATTGTACAAATTACAAACTATGTCCGCAATGTCAACCACAATAGGATGACTGCGATCGTGAAGATTGACCAATGTTTCCAGGACGCTTCTGCTGTCAGTATAAATGACGAACTTCCGGGAACTAGATTTTTCGACTAATTTAAGAGCACAGTAAATGGCGACAGCTTCGGCAGTATATATACTGCAGGAAGAATCGAGCCGGTAACTGTGCCTGATGTCGTTGGAAACGACACCACAGCCGACATATCCAGTTCCTTTCGATCCGTCAGTGTAGATTGGAATAAAATCCACATACTGACTCCGATGGAAAGCAAAGAGGCGTTGGAAAATAATTGGACTTGTGGTGATCTTGCTGTATGAGGCAAAGGGGTTATGGTAAAGAAACCTTGGGATATTCCAAGGAGGAAATTTAATAAAATTTTGCTGTTGAACAACCAAGTCATGTAGGTTGAGTTCCTGAATGATTTCTTTCACCCTCTCTGAGAAAGGACGGATGAAAGAAGGTCGAGCATCATAAAGTCTCTGTAAAGAAGTACTCATATGAACTGTTTGCAGAGGATGAAAATGTATCGATGACATGCGAAAAAAATAATTGAGCGACAATTTCTTGCGGCGTAAGTTCAAAGGTAACTGGTTACAAAGCACAAAGAGACTCTGCACAGGTGACGTTCGAAACGCACCACAGCAGATTCTCAGAGCATGATGGTGGACTGGGTCAAGTTTCTGCAAGGTAGTTTTGCAAGTAGACCCGTACACGATACATCCGTAGTCGATCCGGGACAGAATCACCGACTGATACACTCGGAGTAGAGAAATTCGATCCGCTCCCCAAGAGGTGTTGGACAACACCTTCAAGATGTTGAGGGATTTCTCACGCCTCTTCCGCAGATGTAAAATGTGCGGAAGGAAAGTGAGTTTGCGGTCGAAAATTACTCCGAGGAAGCGGACGTCAGGGACGACCGGAATAGACGTATTACGGATGCGAATGTCAGGATCGGGATGGAGACCCCGTTTCCTGCAAAAATGCACGCAACTACTCTTGCTGGCAGAAATACTATGTCCATTCATGTCACACCATGTAACCAAGTTATTAACAGCGGTCTGAAGCCGTCGCTCGATCAGATGCATAGACGATCCTTCGCTAGAAATCTGCAGATCGTCGACATATAATGATCCGTGAACAGATGGCTGAAGTTGTGAAAGAATTGGTTATAGATGACAAATAAAAAGAGTCGGACTTAAAATACTTCCTTGAGGAACTCCTTCAAATTGAGTAAACGAAGAGGATAAAACATTTCCGATACGAACTCTAAAAGTTCTGAAAGATAAAAACCTTTGAATAAAAAGAGGCAAATTGCCTCTCAGACCATAAGAGTATAAATTGCGAAGAATCCCATACCGCCAAGTACGGTCATATACCTTTTCGATATCAAAGAAAATAGAAACCAAATGATTCCTCCGTACGAAAGCAGAACGAATCTGACTTTCGAGTAGAAGGATGTTATCTACTGTGGATCTTCCTTTACGGAAGCCACTCCGAAACGGAGGAATGCATTGATTCTTTTCCAATTGATATACGAGACGAGCATTGACCATATGTTCTAGCGTCTTACACAGGCAACTCGTCAGAGCGATAGGCCTATAGTGGAGAGGGTTCTTTGGATCCTTACCAGGCTTCAGAATAGGAATAACGATTGCTTCCTGCCACTGGCTAGGATCATCCCGATACAGGGAGATAACTGCCACTGGCTAGTTATCTCCCTGTATCGGGATGGTAAATTCCCGATACAGGGAGTTTGCAGCTTTTACCTTTCTCCATAACTGTTGACTTGTGGTAGACGATGTGATGGAAGAGACATACCTGATCCAAGAATCTCTCTGACTATGTCGCCTTACTCTGCGAGCAATCGCCCTTGCCCTTTTAAAGGCTATGAGATTTTCGGTGGTGGGATATCGTCTGAAGATACCCCACAATTTCCTTTGTTCCCGGTAGGAGGATTGACATTCCTTATTCCACCATGGTTTACTCATCTTCCTCTGTGACGTTCCATTCTTTGGTATAGCTGCATCAGCAGCGTCCAGGATAGAAGAAGTGACATTGCTGACAGAGTCATTAACATCTCGATCTTGAACCATTGCACCGGTAATATCCGCTAACCGTGTGAATAAATCCCAATCTGCCCGGTTGAAGCGGTAAGTGAGGGGACGTAAACGCTCCCCACTACCATGAACCTGGGAGATCAGGAGAGGGAAATGATCACTATTATAGAGATCATTTAGAACCTCTAAATTCAGCGACGGTAGCAGTGTCGGTGAACAAATGACTAGATCAAGGGAATGAAATGTCCTAGTGGGAGCATGGAAATACGTTTTCTCGTCGGTGTTCAGCAGACAGAGACTGTGATCAGAGATCAATTGCTCGATCTGCCGACCGCGAGAATTTGTACCATCATACCCCCACTGAGGGCTGTGTCCATTAAAGTCACCTAGCAGAAGGAAGGGAGCAGGTAACTGATTGACTAGGTGGTTCAAATCCGTTTGTGACACATCATCGTTAGGTGGCAGGTAAATGCAGCAAACTGTGATTAATGTGCGGGTATGGATCCGCACAGCCACAGCCTGCAACGATGTGGTCAGTGTAACGACACTATTGGGAAATTCCTGGGATGCAAAAATACATACACCTCCAGAAGAAGATGATGCGGTATCAACATCCCGTCGTACACAGTTATATCCACGCACTCGAGTTGTCATGGTACTCTTCAGGAAAGTCTCTTGAAGAGCAACGCATGCAGGTCGGTGTTTGAATATGATGGACTTGAGATCCTCTAGTCGAGGTCGTAAACCACGGCAGTTCCAGGAAACAAAGACCATTAAATCCTCGCAACAGAAGTGGAGGATCCTGTTTCCAGGACCCCCACGGTATCATAGTCTTCTGGTGATGGGTGGAGATCCACCATATCACCTTCAAGAGAGTCTAAGACTCTAGACTTCTTTCGAGGAATACTCAGCATTGTTGCCTTTTTGAGTTTCATCCTCTGTAAGGCTTTGGATCTGGCCAATGGCCTAGTCCGTAAAGCTCCAGTAGAGGGTACAGGAGTTGAAGTGTGATTGTCAACAGTATTAGTTTGATTGACAGATTTTTGTTTTTTAGATTTAGTACGGCTTTTCGGTACAGTAGAGATTGGTTCGGGAAACTGAGTGGAAACAGATACTTTTACTTTTGTAATATTAGCAGCTGATGCGTAGCTGTGTCCCTGTACAGGAGTACGAGATGACACTATGCGTCGCGCCTCTGAATATGTTACTTTTTGAAGGATCTTCACTGTTGTTACTTCCTTTTCTTCTGTCCACTTGGGGCAAGATCGAGAATATGACGTGTGTTGACCTTTGCAATTTACGCATAGCTCCGGTGCCGAACAGGAAGCACTTTCGTGACCTGTCGCTGCACATCGAGAGCAAGTCGCCTGTCCCCGACATGATGTCTGGGAATGCCCATAGCGCTGACATTTAAAACAACGAAGTGGATTAGGGATGTAAGGACGGATGGGGAGGTGAAGATATGCTGCTTGAATGGATTCCGGTAAGTTAGGGGTTGAGAAGGTCAAAATTAGGTGTTTAGTTTTCAACACCTGTCCATCACGTTTTATTGATATCCTTCGAACATTACTTACATGCTGATCTGATAAATTTTCCAAGATTTCCTCTTCGGATACATTCATTAAATCAAATGAAGACACGACCCCTCGGGAGTAATTTAAATTACCATGAGGTGTTGTCGTGACTTCATAAGGTCCAAGTTTCTGCAGTTTTGAGATTAATTGAGCCTGTGTCGAAGAGGAGACTTCAACAAGATGATCTCCAGAGCGTAACTTCTTAATAGATTTCACAGTACCGATCATACCGGAAATTCCTTTTTGAATTAGAAAAAGTGATACATTTGCAAAATTTTCTGTATTACGTTTTACAATGAAAAAACGAAAATTACATATGCTTTGGGAAAAGTCTGGGTTTTGTATTTGTACATTTTCACTTGAAATAGCTTCATGATTTTCAACACGTTCCGCCCATGATGCATTTGTAGCATTTTTAGCCTTGGGAGCCAAAATCTGATTTTCATTAGTTGTCACCATATTTGCCTTTAGAAAAATAAATTTACACGGATTCAATTCTAGTTCGACAGGGCCCCCGCCAGACCCCGTCTCCCCACCCTTTCCTAACGTGGAAACGAGTAACCTCCGGAGAGATTCGTTCCAGCCGGACAATGTGACCTGCCCCATTACGTGCCCAGGCAGAGGCACAGGTCCAAGGCCGAAGCCAAGGAGGATTTCTCGAAATGGGCGGGAGGACACACCATCCAGCCATACGCTACCAAGGCTCTCCCTCTGGGAACATTTTATAGGATGACGTTCCGAAACTGTCACCGACGGCGCACGCAACTCCTCTCCTCGCACACCCTTCCCTAACCAGGGCCTTTTCCAATCACGCCCATGCGGTCTCCCACTAGGTACCTCCGCATGAGGGGTACTGGGGCCCCGTATTGTTAGAGCTAGGCACGCAGGAAATCGGCATTGATACGCCGTCGGCCTTTTAGTGTGTTAGTAGAGACACCACAAATATTTTTTATTTTTATTTTAAATATTTTTATAGTTTTTTTTTTTACATTTTTAATTTTTATTTTATTCATTTTTTTTTTTTTTTCAACACAAAAGTTAGCACACAGAAGAAATTAAACTGTGTTAAGTAAACTGTTTCCCGCCTGATATCATAAAATATCAAGCGGAAAACCCCCCAAAGCAGAACACATGACAAAGAAAAAAAGAGGGGGAGAAGAAGAGGAAAAAAAAAGATCACTGAGGTACCTCGGGGTTGTGAAGCCCGTACTCATCTCAGGTAGATGAGCCCCCTGAGGGGGATCCGAATACGTTGAAAACCAGCTCGGTGTCTTGATTTTTACTCCACCGCTTAGGAGTGGTTTTTCAACCCCGTGACGAGAAATGTGGTTGGGTCTTCAGAGACAGAGGTGATTCGAACCCTTGATTTACTGATCCAGAGAAAACTCGTCTATGGGCAATGGATATCCATAGGAAATGTATGGTTGTACGGATTATTAATGAACACCACGCTTAAATGCAATACGAGGATTAATGACAAAGGACCTCGTAATTTTAAACCTCGGTCAATCGACATGAGCTGGCACTTCCTTCTGCAAACTTCCAGATAGAAGAATTTGGCATGTAGCGATATCATTACCCTAGACAGATTTAACAATCATCATCTCGCTACACAGCGAGTTTTAAGTGGTATCAGGTTCGAAAGCACCACTCGACGGAAACGACTTCTACAATGAATTCACGATAATGACCACTAGGCTACATAGAACTGTGAAAGATAATATAAATTCACTCAATACAGCTAATGCCTTCATCAAATGATTTTAGGATCCAACAATGAGGCAAGTTTTAATATACTAATACATTAAATCACATAAATAAGTGTGAAATTTATTCCAATCCTCTAAGTAATTAAATCAATCTTAAAACTAAATAACATAACAAAGAACATTAACATAATTTGATTATCAGGACATTAAACTGTTTAATGTTGATCACTACATTAATTTTGAACCACTGAAAGATAAAATTCTGATGCAAATGCTTCTTTCTCCATACTTCCATGCTACAAATTGAGAACTTTAAAACTGAACAAGATTTAATATGTAGCAGGTACTTTTATTCTACATTATAATTTTTTTTATGGAATTGAATCTCAAAATTGTAGGTCTCCAGTCATTATAGTTGTTTTAGCCTATATGCACAGTACTTTTCAATTCCCCCCCCCCCCTCATGACACTCAACTTACATAATGAAAATTAAAAAAAAAAATGTATAAGAAAGGCTTTTTATAATATATTCATGAAAACTCAACTTTTTTTATGTAATGAACTCACATAAAAATAATTTAACTTTCTAATTTCCCCCATTTTATAACTCAAAAGTAAAGAGTTCATCCTTATTTTCTGATAAAATTCCAAATTATCACATGCTCTAAAATATGCTACATTGACATTTCCAATGGTCGTAAATCTGTAGATGGGACATCTCCAGCAAAATCTCATCTAATACCACGACTGTCATATGATATAAAGAAATCCCACCATATAAATTCGATTCAAAGTAAAATTCTCTCTCCTCTGCTGTAGCCAAGGGTGGCAAAGCTATACTTCTTGCATTATCCACTTTCAAAATGTAAAAATCACTTTTTCGCCTCAGCCAACACTATACTGATGATCTTCTCACACTGTATATAAAATAGCTTCTCTCTTAACCAAGAATACATAGAGATTAGGCAAAATTTGTTCTGTGATTATTACAGCCATGGAGTTCTATTGTCATCTTTACATATACTTTAAAGTAATTTTTTATATATATAGTTTGCAATGAATATTATGTAAAAATCAAATGTTAAAATAGAAATTACAGTAATAAGCTTGTTATAATGCACATTTTACTCAAGCATATATATTTTTCCATACAATTATATATGTAGGTTGTTTACATTTTGAGACGCCTTCCAACACTAGATGGCACCACAAACTTGATCTCTACTTCGTGATCTACTACCAATAGTTCCATTTTAACTTTGTAAATACTGTACAACAGTATATTGTTTAATTAAATGTTACATTCTAAAAATCCACTTGTTTTAGAACCATAAAACCTCTAAACGAAACCAATGAGCCATGTATCCCCTTTCTGTAGTTAGGATTCTACATATATATAAGAATCATACCCTCATGTAATCAATTAATATGGTTCATTTCAATGCAACCTATTGCATTATAACAACTTTTTATAAATAATTCGAAAACTTTTAAAAAAAATTTGGCAGCAACACTATGATTCATTAGTTCCAACTTCCAGGCCTTATGAAAAAAAAAAAAAAAAAAATCCAACATATCAATATCATATTTAGATTTCAATATTTACAACAAAATTATTTATTTTATTGCATAACTCACTTATGTTACAATTGGTTCTTTTTCTTTCTCCATATCAATTATGCTCAATATATTTCTGTATTTAAATTATAATGCTACATGGATTAATAATTTATAGTAGATTGTCTAAATTATAAGAAGAATATGATAAATGGATGCACATGTCATAACCACACTAACATATATGGATCCTGGGATATTTTGCTATCCGAAATTACATTCCGAGTTTCAGATGCTGGTGTACGACACTACACAAAAGCAACCTAAGCTGCAAATCTATCATGACGATAAATCTATTTTTTTTTTAAATTAACACTGCACTTCGAAGCAACACTAGGGCTACTGGCAACAGGCATTCAATTTTGAACCATGGTCAAGTGACCAGGACAACAGCCGAGTTGGCATCCACTCTCTAAACTTCCCAACATGAGGACATTTGGGCCATAACAGATTTAACAAGTATCAGACCTGCTATACTATGAGTTTAAAGTGACATCACATCTCAAGCCCACAACTCAATGGAGGCAACACCACCATTAATTTTTGTGATCATGACTAATCAGCTACCACAGCACCTATAAAGAGGAAGTCACAGTCTAATAAAACCAATTCCACATATATTTGAAAATCTTATAAATTAATAGAACCAATTTTTGAACTTAAAAAACAACTTTTTCTCCTGTTATTTATAATAATTATGAAATGAGTCACAAAAAAGAACAAATTAACATGTCAAAAGTATGACATACTTTATTTACAAATCATCAATTTTGTACATTGGACATCAGGTATTCAACAATAGAAGGTAATATACAGTTAAAATTAAAATATTCTGTACATTTCACTTACTCTATTAAATTACAGAGCACCTGTCTCGTATTCACAAATAAAATCACACAAAACAAGGGCTTTATATTCAGCAACAATGAGTGAAAATATATAATTACAGAACTGAGTGCACACAAATTCATACGTGTGAGTAACAGATTTTAACAATGTTAACAATAAGTGACTGAAAGACAACAAGAGTATTTACTAGGAATGATTTTCCTCTCATGGAACATATTTAAAGGAAACATAACAAGAAACTTAAATTAGGAGTAATACTACTTATTAAACACATGAATGAATTAATGGTTTAATCATATCAGAATGATGTAAACAAAAACCATAGGCAAATGTAATTAACAACATAAAATTTAACAGATCAATAGGAACATCACATATACGCATAGTACCAAGAAGTATTTTTAACCAAAAAAAGAAGAGAAAGAAAGGAAAACAAAGCATAATCTTTCTTATGCATTTTTTCCACTCCCATTACAGGAGTTTGATAAAATTAGAGAAGGTAAATAAATGTCACTATTCAAGGCCTTATGAATAGTGACATTTATTACATATCAGTAAAACATGTTTTAAGTGAAATGTAAACAAAGGGAATTGATACATTCAAATTTTAAATTTAGTGCATTTGTAGCAGAATTTTTTTTAAAAAATTCCATTTTAAAATAAGGCTAAGGTTTAAAAAAAAATTAAAAATATTTAAAATTTAAAAAAGTAACATACAAAAATTGACTTTAAATTATTTCAATAAAATAAGAATAACTATTTTCAATATATTAAAAACAAAGAATGATGCATAGATAACTTTTTAATTGTTTCAAACAGTTTATTACAGCACACCATGAAATGTTGAAATACTTATTAAATCAGTAAACATCTTTTTAAGGTAAGGGACGGTTATAGCCAAATTTTTCTATACAGAAAAGTAAAATAAGTTTAATTTGAATAATTCAAAGTATTTGAAAAATATTTCTATGTTTTGAATTTTATTACAAAAAAACTATCATACAGAACATTTGAAACCAACAAATTACATATTAAGCTGAAGAAATATGAAGAAAGGATTATATACACAATCCTTACTCTATCATTATAACTATAACAATATAAAATAAATATAAACAATAATATCAACCATAACGGAGTGAAAACACTTGTTAACCTCTTTAAAATATTTAGGCAATTACTAGAATTAATACTTAATAAAGCAAAAGTAGTTTTTTTTTTGACATTTGTGTCGATTGTTTCACATGTCACTTGCATGTGTGAAGCATTTTAGTTTTTTATACTTTTTCTCTCAGGTTTCGATTTCAGTATTATAAATTATATATAAGTTAATAATAAATAAAACTGTTACTAAAAAAACATAATAACAAGTTTGCATAAATAATACACATGCACAGAATTCACCTAAATAACTAAAAAAATTTGAACCATGCAAAACAATTAAAAATGCACATAAATAAACTCCTTTAAAGGTCTAATAACACAAAAGCAATGAAGCTTATCACATTTCTTCTTTAATAAAAAATAATTACTATGCAAAAATAAAATAAAAAAAAACCCATTCGAGTCATTCAAGACATAAGTAAACATTAGTCAGTACTCCTGGATGCTACACACAAGATATTTATAAGCATATATAAAAAAGAAGGGGAAAGATAAATTGCAATTAAGTTCGTTAAAATAAAAAAAAAGCACAAAACAATCAAAATGAAATAAGCTGCCTCAGTAGATCGTTTTTACAAGCCTTAACAAATATTTATAAATACAGCAGTGAAAAAATTTACAATTCTAAGTAAAAAGACATTAATAAAAATATTACTTAAAAATACAGTCATAAAGAAAATCAGAGTATTCAAAAAACTGAGATTAAGCTAAACAAATCAAATGAGTAAATAACTTGTGAAATCAAAAAGAGAAAACTAAATCCAGACTTTGATAATGGTATAATGTACATCCAGATAGACCCTGTAAATAATGTGACCTTGACCAGCATTAAATACTAAATAATAATAATAATGCAAAAGATGGAGTTCATGAGGGAAAAAGGAAATAGCTCTGCAGAAAAGAAAATGGTCCATATCACAATTCCTTCTAACATATTTCTAAAAACTTCGAATTTATTAAAATCAACTGAACTTGAATTTTGCAGATTAATCAAGCAGTTTATCTGGAATAGAAAAATACAGTTAAAATAAAAAATATGCTATTTCAAATAATTTAATAAATGAAAAAAATCTATTTGCAAAATTTATGTAGCAAAAATTTAATTATACTTTATATTTTATAAACACAACACACATATATTTACAAGAATTGCAGTTATACAAGACAATATATGGTTCTGTCACAAAGCTAATGTTGAGGGGGTATTGATACTAAGATGTCAAATGAATGAAAATGTTGTATTCCAAAGAAAACTTTGTGGAGTATTAGGTAATGATGGCAAGAAAAATGATTGTGGGTGAATTAGTTCTTATATAGAAAGTTTTCATGTTAGAATTAAGTTCTTTCTTCTTCTGCAATCAGAAAAAGAAATTTGTTCTTTACTCGTTTTTGTACAGAGCTGTAATAAGGAAACCAACATTTTTTTTTTTTTTATCTCCATTGTTTTTTTAGAAGACTAAAATCTGTTTAACAACAACTCCATTGAAGTATCAAACTTCAAATATTTTAGATCCCCAATAGACTATAGGAAGCTCCTTTTAAAATGAGAAATATTATGTTCAAAAATAACAAAGGACTTCTATTCCAAAATCAAATAAGAAATTTCTTCATGCAGTGATAAAAAAAAAAAAAAAAAAAAAGAAAACATCAGAAACATGTCACTCACTCATGGAGGCATTTCTTTACTTCAGACTTTGTGTGTAAGACCCATATTTTGTCTATAGCCTACATGTTAAATCTTTCCATCAAGGTAGCCATTCTATGACAGGGAATCATATTCCCTTTCCTCTTATATAAAATATTAATTTCTGTACTTAAGGGAGAACTAATTAAAAAAACTGCATGGACCAATGATTTTGAAATCATCAGAATGAGAAGTTTCGTAAAAACTGTAGCTCTCATCAAGAATTTCGCCCAGTCCTAATATCCCAATCCTAGGAGCAGTTCTTGCTGAAAATATTCATCTTTAGTTCATTAACTATCATATTCAGATCTTTATTGACAAATGTTTTTCGTGTAACCAACATTTTAATTTTTTGCAACTCATTGATTTCTGTCAAAAATCTGCAGCATGCATCAATTGTGGTAAGTCCCATTCTGGGCACTCAATGGCCTCGAAGAGACCCCTCCCCCTCTACTCCAGCTATAAACCTCAGACACACTTTTAAAAAAATTGGAATTTAAATGTGAACAATACTTAATTTTGCGAAAAGAGCACAGAAGGTTTGGCAATATCAATTTTACAACTTTCTCAACATACTGCAGGTGACTCCAGTGAATATAAATGAGCAGGAAAGTTTGGATGCCAATCATATTTATAATAGAAACAAAAAAAATTAATGAAAATTATGCACTTGCATCTCAGCAAAATGTCTGAAATTTAGAAGAACGCTAAATCTCAAATGAGAGGGAAACAAAAGCAGTACCAGTTACTACTTCCAATAGCTTAAGTCCTGCCAATTTAATAATTGCAATGCATCCTATTACACTGAAATTTGATGAAAACTTTTTTTCCCTCTACAAATGTTTTTTCTTTTTAAACTTACATTGTGGACAACTTTTCCACATTAATGTATACATTTTTTTTTTAATTCCACAGCGGGGGCAGTTTATAAGAGATTTACTAGTTATCCCAATTTCTTTCATTCTTTTTAATAAATTTACTATGGAGAATTGTCGCCACATCAAAAACAAATCTGTGGCTATTTTCAGAAAACAGACCAGGAGAAAGATGTATAATAATAGTGACAGATTCTTGCACAGATTACACAGACATGAAGTAGATATTCTTCCGGTTCCAATCAATATCAATAACAACTCTGCTAATCTTATGAATATATATGCTCCATGAGGATCTAAATATTTTATTGACTAAGCCCTCTTTAGAATCTTTCATATATTCTCTCTTCCTTTCTAGTGATTTCAAACTATATCACCCTATTTGAAGATCCATTCACTTGCTTTTCTAAATATAGCAATGATTTTGTGGAATGGTTAATAGGTTCTCCTTTTTGTTCTTTATTCAATTATTCTAACATAAAGAACTACAATAGATACAGCTTCTCTCATAGATCTAACAATATACTCCTTAAACATATTAGGCTACATTAATAGTTGTGTAATAGATTGTTCTTTTGATAGTGACCATTATCCTATCACTACAAAGTCTCAATTCTTCAACCCTTTTTAAACAGATTTAATAGAATAGATAGATAGATAGAGTAGTAACCAGTGATGAAAGAAGTACATTTTATGTTATATAACCAAAATGATAACAATGCAAATCTCATCAACACATATAGGATAATTAGAAATAATACTCAAAAGATCTATCAATCAAATAAATCATTCTCACCTTGGTAGAATAGTGCTAGTAATAATTTCTTATAGACTAAAAATGTTTCCTCCACATGAAAAAAGCCATTTCCCAACCATGGATTAAATACAAGCAAAATTCAAGTAAACTCAGATATCACATAGAAACTTCTAAAAAATGTACTATGACATAATCTGTAATAGATCTAATATAAGAACATTTTTTACTACCCTAAAAAATTTTAAACTCAGAGGAATCTAAAATCAACTTCAAATGTTCTTCAAGTTAACAGATTCACTACCCAACTTCAAATTTAAACCAATATTTTTGTAGACTTTCTGCATCCAATATTGCTTCAATTAGCAATTTTCTTTTGATTTTTCCAGGAAAGGAGATTACCTATTTTATAAAACATTCTATATATATGAAATAAAGCAATCAAAACTTCCACACACAAAATTGGTTAAATTTAATGTATACATCAACAGGATTGCAACAGAAGATATGTATATTCATACATACTAAAATATTAATATAATCTGTGGTAATCCACAATCATAATAGAATGAAACAAATGAGAATTATTTCAGAATATATTTTGTAATTTTCTTTGAGGAGGGGAGATATATCCCAAATACATATATTATATCCAATTGGACAAACATCAGAATAGAGAAGATTCTAAGTACGCATATCTTCAACAGAACAGCCATAAGGATTTTATCATAAATTTGCATAAATTACTTGGCACTTGTAATTAAATATATTATTTAGAACATATATGATTAACCCGTGGAAAATAAATAAATCTATAACATTATCAAAACAATCTATAGAATATTTTTTGAAATTCATGCCCAACTACCATGTTCAGGTAATTTTTGGATAACAGAGATGAATAAAACAGTATTTAGACACTTTAACAGAAGATGAAATTCTTCTATATTTATTAAACTAAAAAATTATGCTGAAAAAGAAAATAGCCTTTGTTATTCCACAGCCCTGATAATTTAATTAAGGGCAATTTTAGCTCAATATTGAGGAAGAGAAACATGAATGTCATTCTGCTACAATATGCTCATACCACCCAAATATCTTTGAAATATTAACATCAATGACCCAAAAGAAATCAAAATGCCAAATTTATTTTCTACAAATTTTTTTAACAGGAGCACTACATGAAAAATGTCTAGAAAATGCTTGCAAAGAACATTCTATTATAATTGTGCTTCTTGTACAGAAGAAATCAAGCGTAATAAATATAATTCACATATCTCACACGTAACTGTTCCTAGTCACAATACTATTACAATCATTACAAATGAGAGACATTTTGTATTAGTTACAATTCTTTATGTTCAATGTATAGGTTCTACAGGTTTAAGTAGCAATTTTAAGTTAAATTACACTTATATTTGAAGAAAATGGCAGATAATTACACTTTTTTTAAAAAAAAATTTGAGTGAAAACTATTAAACATTACAATAGAATGATCTTGAGCATACCAACTTCACCATATTTCTAGAAAATTAAAAATAATCCTGCCATAAAGTATCACATGTTTCATCATCATTTTTATATCATCATAAATTTTTATTAAATAATACTACAAGATATTTATAGAAAACCCAATTTAAATAACTTACTGTCATCTTAACTAGTAGATGGGGATTTTTATATAAAACCTTTTTTAGTGTTTATTAATGTTGCACTTAAAAGCAACAAGAAGGCTACTGGTAACAGACTTTGTAATTTTAAACTATGGTCAAGTGATGAGAATGACACCTTAGCTGGCACCTCCCTCTCTGAACTTTTATACCATGCTAACTGGAGGACTTGGAACTTCAACACGATTTTTCGAGCATAGCTGGCCTTTAGTGGCATTGATTCAATGCAAACAATGTCAGCTGTGGGTTTGCGACCATAACCATTAGAGTACCATGGACACATTGTTCAAATAACAACCTCTCAATAATAAACATGCTTTTCTCTCTTTATGACATTTTTCATATAATTGTGTGTCTCAGACAAAAATTTTCTCAAATACATCAACATTAGAAATAGATATTCAAAGGTTATCAAATATAATTGTTTGATGTTTATAGTCAAATATGCATCATAATCACAGTTATTATACAAAAATATTAATATTAAATAATAAAATTGAGGCTTTTAAAATTATTTGACACAAAAAAAGCATACCATGATGATGATTGTAGACTTTGAGAATTTTCAGATGTAACAGGATATTTAGAATCTGGCATTGTAACACTACATATTTCTTTCACAATCATTTCAGCAACTTTCCATGCCATTTCTTCCTGATTCTGAAAGTCACAAATTTTATTACTTGAACTATTCACATCATACATTAATTTAAGATATCACTAAATCAGTCTAGATAATCAAATTTTTAGTAAACAAAATTATGATTTGGCAATGAATAAAATTGTCACATTCCACAATTATAATTAATACAGATATAAAATAGCTTACTTTATCTTCTTCCCAATTGACTAGTTTTTTCATTGCTTTCGATATTTTTGACTCTGAAATAAATTCAAGATAATTAATAACAAAATCACATGCACACATGTATACAAACATTCAAAAAACACTATTCAAACATTTAATATTTTTTAAAATTAAAATATTAATTAAAATAATAAACTAAATTGATTTAATTTGAAATAATATATAACTTCACTCTGCTTTCTATGTTCACAGATGTCTCCATTGTTAATTAAAAAATGTCTGGATAATGAAAAAAAAAAAAAAAAAATTTCAACTAATAAAGACATTTTAGTTTGATATTAATATTGTCTAAACATATTGAGGAAATTGAGAAAAGCATGTATTTCTTTTTTGGATGATCAAGAATATCCTGAATAAATACAAATTACAGAGAGAATGATTTTTAGAACTATTATTAATATATAATTTAAACTTGGTGTAGCATAATTACCTATATTAAAACTATTTAAATTTTAGGTCAATAATAATGACAATGTCAATTTATTGTTTTAACATAATGCAAAAACTATTAAAATGATCATTTTAATGTTCACTCTCTAAAATTTCATGACTTTTGTATATTTTTTTAAGTTTTTAAATACATCCCATTCCCCCCCCCCCAATATTTATAACAAGTTTAAAAATTTATTTTCTTTCTTGAATAACAGAAGTTGTCAAAAAGACTTCCAAAGAGATTTCAGCCACCTGCTATTGAAAAATCCTCTTTTTTCTTTAAATTCCATTCATGCATACACTTGTTAGTAGAGTCATCATAGGTGAATGCAAGTCAGTAACATTGCACAAATCTGATAACTATTTTTTTCAGTGTCTCATTCAAAAGTATTGATGAATAAGACAAAGTATTGATAAGTGCTTAGCATTTTTTCATCAACTCAATGAAAATTGCAGTTATGATGACAAAAATAACAATTCAGATTTCAAGGTTCCTTCAAAAAGCAGAATTCTAGATCACAGCTTACACTCCTAAGACGATAAAAATCCTATGCAACAAATTATTGCCTCTTTAGCAAAGCTTCATACTCCAGATTGAACTAAATGGCAAATTCTTGATGAAAGAGCTAAGAGGTTTGGAAAAAATGCTCGAGGAAGCATGATGAAAGAGAAAATCAGATCTAATTTGAATGATAAGAAAAATATTGGAGGGAATTAAGCTTCATCTTGGCATTAGCTTTTTTTCATATCTATAATAAAATATATTCAAAAAGGTAAGATTGAAATAGCTCACCTCCAATTAAAATTGCCTTCATGGGATATTTACTTAGAAGAATTGAATGCTTTTACGAGCTATTTTATGCAAGAGAAGCAATATGCTGTTCTAGACTTGAACAAATTATGGTCCAGACAAAGCATTCCTCAAATATTCAATGAAACAATCACAAAACTGTTTTCAAAGGAATTTTAGTTCCTTTGCTTTGATGATATATTGACTAATTCAGCTCCACTTCAAAATGACAAATTTGTCCTTGCTTCTGAAATATGGTCGCCTTTTGTAGGAAATTTTCTGTTCTGTTTTATTGCAGGTAAAACTGTAACAATTGCTATTGCTGTGCAACACACGCTGAAAATTTATATAGCACATGGCAAATAAGATTGATAAGTTTGGTTCAAAATTGTGGCTGACAGTGTATGTTGAGATCAAATATTTCTTGAATGGTTTTATGTAACTAGAAAAGGATGAAGAGGGGGGAGGGGGGTTGAAGTGTGCAGCTTGGTGAATATATCATTGTGAAACTATTAGATCATTATCATTTAAGGGAAGAAATGTCACAACAGTCAATGGTTTTACATCTCACGAACTTAGACTCTTTGTTGGCAATAGGAATGTCTATTGTTGATACATGTCCAAATTGAGGAGAACTGCCACTGATTTGAACAAGATACAACTCTGAAATGGTTCTTATTAAAAATTCTAGCAAACAGGCAAAAAAAAAAACTGTTACTGTTTACCAATATTAACAAGAAAACTACTTGTGTCTTGAGCATTATGCATAGAAGCGTTAATATAACTGATAATCCCAAAAAGTTCTCACAAATGGTACATTTTTACGACTTTGTAAGTGTGTAAAATTACATGGGAATAATAATCTTTACTGTTCTATATTTCATAACACCAATCAATCAACCTGTTTATATATTTTATAATGTTCTAATATTGCAACTATAAATAAATGGATGTTAAGGCATGTAACTCTTCACAAATTTCTCGAAGATGCTTTATTTTGAACCTTAATAATGAAATGAGATTATCCCATTGTTTGTCAAAAGAAATTACCTTGCATTTCTAGTTAATTCAAAAGGAATAATAAATACTGTCAAATGACATCAAAATGAAATCAATGTGTTAAACCCATTTGTGGAATACATCACAAGAATAGTGCATTCATTAAATACTTTTGATGCAAACTGTAAATTAAAAACTACAATGAAAAATAAGCACCCATGTTCTTTTTTTTTTCTTTCTGAAAACAAAGGTATTTTATTTCATGCAATACAAAATTTTACTATAAAAAGAGTTGCATGCCTTTTAATTTGTTTCAAATAACTTATTTCAATATTTTAAAATAATATTTACATTAATATCACACATATTTTTTCTGAGATAAAAAAAGATCATTAACAGCTCAAAGATAGGTAGTTAAAAATATTGGTCGTTACAGCATTAATGCAAGTAAAATAAAAACTAACTTCCTCATTTGATATGTCATTCATGAATTTTGAAGTTAGGCTTACTTTTGTAATCTTTAATAAAACTTAACGTACAGTATTTTAAAGCATATTTAATTCAAATTTTTCAAAATGGGTTTAATCCATTATGGATCGAAAAGTAAATAAATAAAAAGTATCCCATATTTGTGCTAAAAATATTATTAGAAAATTAGGTTAACAGTTAAGAAATCCAAATTTCCGACAACTAATTTGAGCACATTAAAAAATAAATGTTCTGAACAACATAAATATATTTAATTAAAGGAATGAGTTTTAACATATATCAGATCAATTCATGAAGTTTTATTAAATCATAACAATTGGATGAAACTCTTCAACAAAAAAAAAAGTATCCCATATTTGATCCATTCCAAATAAATAAGGAATTCAAAATGTAGAAGAGTGGAACATAGTTTGATTACATAAAATAAAAAGAAAATTCATGACATAAAAATTAAAATTTCATTATAAGCAATAACATTATAAATGTAAATTACTTTTAACAAAAATAATATAAATTGGTAAAATATACTTTATTACATATATATATATAAAATATGATCAAAGGACGCAAAAGGGTGAGAGAAAAATATATTTACATAAACAAAGCAACACATTAAAATATTTACCTCCCTTTTTCTTTTCTGGATCTGGTGGCTCGAATTCAGTGGTTACTCTTCCTAAATGATCAACACGTGCCATTTGTAACTTCCTGAAAAACAAAAATATTTTAAGTGGAAGAACCTCATTAGCATGCAGCATAATTGAAATTCATTTTAAAGATAATAATTCCTTAGCAGACATTTTAAGAATTCTCAAATACATAGAAAATTATTTAAAACCTTTAATTAAGTCTTAAGGACTTTTCTTGCTTGTTTAAATTATGATCCTGTAATATATTCAAATATAAATTTTTCAAAATACTAAATTTTAATACATATATGATCAAGCTCCATTATACCTTTCGATAAATAAAAGATTATAACTCAAGTATTTACAAATATTGTCTCATAACTTGATACATAATACAAATATTATTTAAATGTCAATAATCCAGAATTTTATCCAGCTCAAAGAATGAACAATTAATGTGCAATTGCAATTTTAAAAATGTTACATGAGTCAATTAATATCAAGTTATGAAATAAACATTAAAAGCTATTTTTAAACTGTTCTCCAATGAACTATTGATACTTGAATATGTGCAAAAAAAAAACCCTTATAATTTATTAAATGGGTGAGTCATAACTACGATAAAGAATTAGCTGCACCAAATTCTGAATAATTAATCATATTTAAATTAACTATAACAAAATAAAATACATCATATTACACATAACAAAAATAAGCAAAAATAAAGCGCTTGCCTAATTTCTAAACTAAACAAATAAGACTAAAGACATAAAATAACTATCTCAAATTTAAAACAAACATGACAAAATTACCATATATAATGAAGATTTAATAAAATAATAAATTAGAAACCGATTTTTATATTAACAACCAAAATCTACATATGTTAAAAAATATTTAATTTATTTTACATTTATGTCTCTCAAAAATTAATCATTTAAGTATAAAAGATTACATAATATTTCTTATTGTAAAAATTGTCAATCCATAAAAGTAAAATTCCTTATTTACTTGTCTTCAAAGTTAAACAGGAAATATATATATATATATATATATTAAAAAAAAAAGAAAAAATACAACACATTTTGAGTAGTTTAATTTGAATGAGAATTTTATTCCAATAATTAATAAATAAAAGAATTTGATCAACAAACGAAATTATCAAAGTAAATTAACTCATAAAATGTTACAAAAAGATCCAAGTCATGAAGATCAAGAAAGCAACATAACTTTTAACAACATTGCATAAATATCCAAAAATTAGGATTATTGTTTTAAGGTGTCAGAGAGAAAATTGTTTAAAAAAGTTTTAATCCATACATAAAACTAATTCATAAATATTTTTGCTTTCAGAAATGCACATAATTTTAACTAAATAAAACAATTGAGACAAAGATATTTTAAGGAGAGATGCATTTAATTGAAGTTTCTAATAGACATGATGGAAAATCAAAAATTTATACGAATATGTGATACCCACCAAACAAAAACATTCGTTACTTGAACTTTAACGTTTTTGTCAAGATGCCATATGCAAAATATATAAAATATTAAAAATTCCAGTCAAAATATAAATTATGATAAAAGTGAATGTAAAAATAATTATCCAAATTAATGTTATAAACCATCACTAAATAGGTGTAAAAATGCTTATTATTTTAACTGAATTTTACTTCAAAAGCTCTGGAAAAAAAACTGTATTTTAAAGCTGAATGTATTGCTAGCATAGACAAACTTTTTTTTATGCGTTTCTTTTTTGTGCAAACGTTTTTATGAGATTTATAAAAAAAAGACAATTTCTTCGAAATAGTACCAAGAAATAAGGAAAAAGCCATTTTCATGCAATCATCACCAATTGTGAATTTTAAAATTCCAGAATGAGCTTCTAATTTGTATGGGTGTTACAACAAACATATGTCTCGGTGGATAACCAAACAGTCATTGTCACGACAACCGATTACCAACTACATTCTATCACCAAAAATTTGAACTCTGATTAAACTAGAAGTAGTATCTTCCAATACTGAAAATGATTTGAACAAATTATTCACTACAAAATCTGCATTCTTGACTACAAAGAATAATTTTTATAAATACATTTTGAAAGTTTTGTACGTTATATGAATTATAAGCAAATTAAACATTTAAAAATGTTCCCATGTGTAAATAAATTTTTGCCTTGTTTGGAAGCTCAATATTCCACATCGTGAGGTTTTGATTATTTTCTATAAGAAGCTTTTTAATGCAGTCCCTATTGCCAGTACAATAAAAAGTGTGAGTGTAATTATTTTTGTTTGATTTATGCAAAAATATGTTTTAAGTCAATTTTATTTCGTAATACATGATTAAACAATTGTGTTTAATTTACCTTGCTAACGGCCTTTGCCAAAGAGCTTCTGGTTTGAATTGAAACATATCTATCTTCAGCTCTTGTGAATCTGCACTTTTGGCCTTTGATGCACCAGGCTGTTTGCCATCCATAGCTAATAGGGTATTAATAGACGATATTGGAAGGCTCTGCTCACTTCCACTATCACTGCCTGTAATATATATATATATATATATGCATTTGAAACAATTTTAATATAAAAAAACATATACACAGCAATCAATATAACAATTCTGCTATAACTAGCACAAATTCAACAGCATATTAAAATCAACAATGAGGTTAAATGAATTTTATCATAAAATTTAACATCAACTTAAATTTATTTACCATTCAATTATTAAAACATTACAGACTATGCCATTTAATATTAAATGAAGTATAAAACTCTATTTTAAAAATTATTTTACGCAGTATCTGGTACAAGAAGATGCTTTACAGTATAAAAATATTCAAAAAACTTACAGAAATTTTACAGTATTAATTTAAAATCTCAAGTTTACACGTTTTTCTAACATACACAGGAAAATTATATATTTTATAAAAGGGACATAAGATGACTAAGGAAAACCTGCAACACAAAAGATGTCAAAAATAACATATTTTAGGAATTTTAATGACACATTATATTCAGATTGTCAAGAAAAAAGTTTATTTATAGTTTCTAAAAAACAATCTAGTAATATTACACAAGAAAACTTGTCAAAAGAGAGCACAAGGAGAAAAAGTGTATATAATACACAAAACTATTCTATTACAATTTATTGAGAGTTAAACAAATATTAACAGTCTAAAATATTCAACTTTATATATTTTAATTTAAACAAGTCACAAACATCCTTCAATTCCTAAAATCTGAGTCAGAATTTAAATAAAATTTGGACAGTAGAAAATGAATACCTGTAGACTTTTGGTGTGATGCTGCATCTGCTCCATCATTTTGAATGATGATAATGCATTCAGAAATATATTTGAAGTAAAGCTGGCTGCTTAAAAATTGAAGTAGGTATGTCTAAAATGCAATAATGAAATATTACATTCCAATAAGATAGGCATAAAATCCAATAAAAATAAGAATAAAAGCCATTAAGCCAATATACTCTTAGTACCTTTTCTAAGTACTGTGTCAAAATTTTGACAGGTTTTAAAAAACAATCAGGTTCGGGGCCTGTTTCTTGACATATGTTGGCTTCCAATTCAAAGCGAACTGAATCACTGAAGCCAAGTGGTATTGTGGCTTGGAGAGAAAAATACCTAGAAAACAATGGGAGAACTAAAGTTAGATAACAGTAATTTAATAAACAGAAATCTCATATATCAATCTGAAATCCAAGATATAGATAAAATAATTTTTTTATACTACACCACAGACTGAAAGATTTATTTGTTTAAAAAAAGATTATCCAATATAAAAATAAATAATGTATCATTAATATAATTTAAAATATTTTTTTTATTTAATGTAAATTTCATGTGAGAAAATGGGGAAATGTTTAGAAATAAATTTTTACAGAAAAACAATTTAATAAAACAATAGTGTTGTAAGGTGAAAATTAATACTTAAAATCTGGTAAAAAAATTAATTAATTCTATAAAGAAATTGAACAAATCATTACAACAAATAAATACCAATTCCTTTTGTTGGATATCAATGCATATTTGTTTCCCCTTTCCCCAACATAAAATAGATTGTGCTGTGCCATGTAAGTTCTGGCTGCATGTGCACACAAAGGATGGCGAAGTTCTCCCAATAACTAATACCTTACTATTACTACAACTACTGCTATTGCTGAATCTCCGAGCATAAAGCTCACGCAGCTGCCTTGACTTTTATATATGTCTTTTTGTAAATAAACCAGCTTTTCATAATTGTGCTATGTTTCTCTCTGCGTTTACTTTCAACAGGTTTTTATCATCCAAGATAGTGATTTCATCATGTTTATTTCTCATTTTGACGAAATTTCTCAAACATGTGGCAACAAATTTTCAATACCTGATTTGATATTTTAATATGTGATAAATTATGCAGTAAATAACACAAAATAAAAATAATCTCAATTAAATTAATCAAGATACTAATTATTCAGAATAGCTAATGAAATATTGTACAGAAGAAACATACATAATATTCCTATATTATCTTTGTAATAGTTTCTCATTACATCAACTCATATTTTAATAAATACAGATAACAATTTAAAATATCATTGTAAGATAGGTTTTCACATATACAATGATTATGCATGTAATTTGCAAAAAAATTTATAATAACACGAGCAAGTTTGGAACAAAAATAATAAGAAACAGAATGAATCTTGATGGTATATACACATTAATTTTTTAAAGAGCTTCCAATTTTTTTTCTGTATATGAACAAACAAATGTATTAGATTCATATAAACAAAATATCAATTATAATTTCAAAATAGAATTAAAATCTAATATACTAGGTAAAAGTGCCTGTATGAGAAAAAAAAATATTTACATTGACATATAAAAAAGCAAAAAATTTTTTTTTTTTAAATTCAATACTTAATCAATATGAGAATAAAAATATATGAATTCTCCTCACATAAGTGAATTAATTAAAAACTTGACAGAAATTAGTTATTTTTTAATCCTTTTAGAGATGAACAATGATACAACATTGCTCCCAATATTTGCAGAAAGCTTATTTTTATTAAAATTAACAAGTAAAAATTAATAGCAATGGACGATATAACGTCATATGGCACTAAAAAGGTTTAAAGAAAAATAAACTTTTAAATAAAAATTTGCAATAATATAAAAATAAATGTTGCATTAATCATAAGAAGAAAATTATTGAAAAATCAAATAAAAATGAGAAACATTTCAAAGGTCAAAAAACAAAATTCAAGAGGGAAAAAAAAAACACCCAGAGTAAATTGCTACTTACTTATCATATAAAACCATAGCATCGGCTTGAGCTTGCATTCCATCATAACTACCTTGCTTTGCTAGTAATTGCTTTCGAAAATTATCAGCAGTTAGTAAAAAATCAACCAAGTGTCTAACTCCTTCTTGTTCCATAAACTGAAAATTAATTACAATAAATACTTCTCTGATACAATAAAAAAAATTGTTTTTCATGAAAAGAATTATCAATACTTTGAACCTACTTTTAAAATATCTCAGAAAAATAGTAACAATTAAAAAATTATCTAAAATAATTGTGAATCACTCAAACATTGCTAAATTAATCTTGAATAAATAAATTTTGAAAAATTATAACATTAAATTTCAAAGATTATACTCATACAGTTTTGTCATATAACAAATAAGTAATTATAGCAGTAACTGATTTAAATATGCTTGTTAAAATAAAAGCATTAATAAAAACTTTACATATTTTCATTTCTCAACAAATATTAATATTAAAAAGCAATTGTTCTATGTTACACTGATAACTTTCAATATTGTCATAAAAAATGTAATACTTTTTTAAAGACAATTTTTTCTCAGTGAATTAGAGGTTTTCCTAACAATATCACAATATAAATATTTTTCCGTATTTAATGAATAAACAAAATTATAATTTCATTTATAAGAGTTTTGATAAACTTCTAAATGATATACATTTAAAAAAATGGTTTTTAAAACAATTATTTTCCAAAAAATTCGTTACATGAAAGTGAGTACATTAAAAATATTTTAAAAAGCATCTTTTTATCATAATAAAATATTTAAATATTATATGAAAGTATTTAAAATAAATATTTTGAACAAAATTAATATCTAATTTTTAAACAATAAGTTCTATATCACATAGTAAAAGTTAATATTAAACAATAAAATACACATTTTTACTGTAAACAAAACATTTCTATACTTTTGTACATCATTAAAACTCGCATAATATTCAAAACAAACAAACAAAAAAATATGTTTTAAAAACTGTACACTCTTATTTTCAAATTTTCACTTCACATATTGTTAATTTAAAAACTATGATTAAAGTAATCAACTGCATTAATAATAAATTATTTAAGTAATTTTAAATGTGAGAGATTAAAAGAAATTACCTCCATGAAAAAGAAAAGGGCAGAATCATTATAGAGGACATCAGCAAGGAAAACATTACCACTAGTTAATACATCAATTTGATGCTTACAATGAAAACTACTTCTTAAAAAAATTGGATAATACCTGAAAAAAGAACACAATACATTTCCTGCATAACATTTTATTATAAAAAACATGCAAAAATACACATTAAAGATTCCAATTTACATTAGCCTAAGGTGGTTAAAACAATTACGCTTTGAATATAGTTTTATATTTAAATTAAAATTTTGGGTGCTTATGCAAATCCCACCAACCATTTTCACCAAATCAAAAAATGTTGCTAAATCATGTGAAATTCTGCCAATAATAAAAACAAGTTTTCCCATACATTTTTTTTTTGGGGGGAGGATGACAAAAATTTTGGACCTGTTTACACAATGCAGTATAGTATTTTCAAAAGTATGGAATGGAGAATTAATGGACAAGATATGTCATTACACTTGAAAATGGACAATTAATGGCATCACCATGTTAAATAATGTTGCAAGAGAGAAATAAGTATGGTGAGTTTTTGATAGAAATCCTACTACTCTTTTCTAAGATATAAAAGAAAATATTGATGGTTAGTTGGTTTTATTAACGTTGAATTAGAAGCAACACAAGGGCTATTGGTATTGGACCTTGTAATTTTGAACATCGGTCAAGTGACAAGTACAACACCAGCTGGCACTACCTCTCCCAACTTTCACACCACATCAATGGAAGGACTTCAAGCCATGACAGATTTAACATGCATCAACCCTGGCTACATAGCAGGTCTTTTGTGGCATCAAGGCTCAAACCTACAACTCGACAAAAACCGCAGTCCTTGAGTCCATTATCATAACCTCTAAGCTACTGCAGCCATAAGAAAATATTGAAGATGTATGCACCATTTTTTCAAACTGATTGAAAAACTTATCTGAAGTAAGAGCTTCAAAATTTTAAACATTTCAAAGTTAGCTAATGTTATGCGTGAATCTGATTAAATTCATAAATAAACGAGTTAATATGATGTTGGATTCAGAATGAAAATCTAACATCATATTAACTTGTCTATTTTACTCATTCTTTACATCTTGAGAAGAATTGGAGAGTTTATGCCACTGAAGTGATCAGTGTGAGTTTAGTTGGAATTGTGCAAATTTTTATAGCCAAACGAATATTTACACAAGTACAAAAATTGTTTCTTTTTTGCAAAGTAAGGAATTCAATGCTTTAGTAAATATATATTTTTAACATAATATCATAGCATTATTTTTAAAATAAAACATTCTTTATATCTTTCAAATTAATTTTTAAAGAACAAATACAATGTTTCAATGAAACTTTTAATATTAAAAAAAATTATGAATTTATTTATTAATATTAAGTTGACAACTGGTTATTATAATGAAAATTAAACAAAATTTTCAAAAAAATTATTGAAACTGAATATCAAAATTTTCCATACCATTAAATGAAAAATAAGGGGAAAAAAAATGGAACTTAGGGCAACATAAAAATAATTACTCTTTGTCCAATCTTCTAACAACGAATTCCTGAGCAGGTACAAAACATTGAGAATCAACATCACCAGAGGGTTTGAATATACTGTCTAAAGAAAGCAGACAGTAAAAAATCAATTACATAATATATATTAACATACATGAATTTATTAATTAACTATCTACAGAAATTTATATTTTAAAAGTCTTTTTAGTATTTTGTAATTATTTCAAACCTTTGTTTCAATTTTCATTTCATGAAATGCATTAAAAAAAGATTATTTACCGCTTCATGATTTTTAAATCTTTTATGATTCATCATACAATATACAGAAAGCAAATATTTTGTTGTCACCAATCCAGCATACCATATGCTTGAAAAACAATTTGATTCGTTTAAGGACTCACACAATTCAAATACATTTTATTTTTGATAATTGAGTTTTACAATAGGTTTGAATGATAGTTTATCAATGCTGCATTTAGAAACAACATAAGGGCTATTATCAACGGACCTCATAATTTTGAACATCAGTGAAGTAGTGAGGACAATATCTGAGATGGCACTTCCCTCTCCAAACTTCCAAACCCAACCTACAGGAGGACTCAGGACCTCAACAGATTTAATGCACATAAGCCCTGTTATTTGGCAACTTTTTTGTAACATCAGGGCTCAAGCCCAGGACTCAAATGAAAGAACATAAGCTATGCAGCCCCTTTACAAAAGGTGATTGAACATTTCTTAAAAATTAAAATATAAATTAAAACATGTAGTTAATATTTAGATGAGAATATTTGAAAATATACTTTAGGGTTTCACAGTATTTATTGTAGATATCAAGATTCAATTATTAATACTATTCAATAATTAATATCAGGATGGATTCATACTGAGCATCTAACCCATTTTCCTCATTTAATTCACTGATTTTACATCATAAATTAACATTGAAAACTTCACAAATGTCTTTTTCTTTAATTTCATAATTCTGGGTGTCAAGGCAAATATTAAAACTTGTTAGATGGGTAACTTCATATGACATCATTTATGTACCTGTTACACATATTTTCGGTATTATTTTGAAAAGCCCCTCCCCTTTCATTTTGCAAAGTGATAAGATCACTCTTTTTTTTTCGAGTGTGGCTTATTCATGGAGGAGTCAGGATGGATTTATGCTGAGCCTCCAACCCTTAGAATGCTGTAATGAAGTACCTGACAAATTTTGACTGATTGTCACTTTATTTCCTACATATAACACACTAAGTAAAAATGTTACAATTTCATATATTATAAATAATCAGTAAAATAAATTTTTAAAATTACAATAAAATTATCATTTTTATTAATGTAAATATACAAAATAAATCAAAGTAGTATGAAACATAAATATTTTAAAGAATGCAGATATCATGCACCACAGCATTAAAATAATAATGAATGGAAACATACTTTTTATTGCTAATCTAAGCTCATTCGAAATACCAATAGGATAGGAAGCATCAGGAGCAAGATACTTTGAGTATATAGCATTAGCATCCTGCTCTGTGCCTGAAATAAAAATAAATTTTTTTATAGTAAATGGTTTCAAACAGCTTTTAACATTTTATGCAATATCATTCCTTTCATATATATATGACCCATATTATTGGGTCTAAATGAAAAAACTACAATAACAATTTCTTGTGTTAGTCAAATTTTGACATAAGTCTACTCAGCTTGATGCCACATGAAATACTAATAATAACAAGAAAATGTTATTTCTGTGAGAAATGATAACAAAATCAAATTTATTAGCTAATATTTAAATATCCTGACATATTTATGTTAATAATTTTGTAATTTTTTTAAAGAAATAAAACATTGAGAAAATAAAAATATATGTATGGCACATGCAAATTGTTTCTAGCATGACTAAAATATTATTTCAACTAGAAAAATCAATTATTTATGCTCATATACTTTATGTACAATGACTTACTCGTTTCAAGCCTAATAAGTCCATCTGTAAGCACTTTATTATTCTGAATTTCATCACATGGCTCATTTTTAGTGCTATCGACCTCTGGTTTGCGAACAGAGGATAATTTTACATTGTTATGCACATCAGTCACTTGAGTTGATTGGTCCTCACTGAAATCATCCTCTAAAGTAAATTCTACACTCTGATTTGAATCCTTTGATTTGTCTTCACAACCAGAATCCACAGATGAACTCTGCTCAATAGTTTTACCGGGTTTCTCCTTTAGTGAATTATCATTAGGATAGTCTAGTTCATTTGTGTTCCTACAATTATTTAAAGGAGGAACACAATTAAGATCATGAGTATTTACAGAAGGTACATTTGTATTGATTACTTTAGAGAATTCTTCTCTCTCTTGATTCCTTTTATTCAGATCAGAGGAAATCATATGACTAGAGCTCTGGAAGACTTTATCTGACTTGTCTGACACATATCCACTGCTACCTGTGCTAGAAGACACAATGACAGACAAGTTCACATCACAGGTTACAGACCCTTCTTGTTTTTTCACCTGATTTTTTTCTTTAGTTTCTGCAGAGATTCGAAAGCTCTCAGCCTCCAGCCAGAATTTGACAAGATGCTTTGTCTTTTTAGCATCCATGAACTGGATGAAATAAGCCAAAGCAGCATTATCATGTAGAATCTCTTCTATATCCTTTGACAGGCGGGACTTCGTTTTGATTGGTAGGCTGGGATCAAATGTAGCTTCCGCTGAAAATACAATTTGAAATTAATTTACATGATGGAAGATGAGAAAAAAAAAATTACATTAAATTGAATGCAATGAAAATACATACCAAAAGCAAGTGGATGAGGTCTGTCATCCAAATCAATGCTTGAGAAGGAGCCTGATAAAGAACTTTTATCTGAATGTTTTGATTTCTGCAAAGCTTGTGCTCTGCCTTGTCCATATACAGAAATGGAGCTAGTTCTAGGTAACACAGGAGCTAAAAATTACATTAAAAAATCAACCCAATTAACAGATATGTTAGTTAATTTTACTTTTTTTACATACTATACAAAATAAAAAAAAAATGAATAATATAGAAATATAACCAAATAATACTTTTAAATAAAATTAATATTAAAGAAAAGAAGTTTATAGGTTCATACAAATGTGAGAATAAAAGTTAAAAATAAGACATAGAAATTTTAAAAAAAATGATCTCTTCCTTTTTAAAAATTTGTAAGCTAATGTGTTTTGGTTGCACATTTATTTTTCAAGTATATCCCACAACTTTTTTACACAAAACTTAATTCAAATTTTTTGCTTGTTTGCCAAAATACGATTTTTTACACAATTGAAAAAAAAAAAAAAATAAAAAACCATTTAATTGACGTGTAATGATTTTATCTTAGTAAACATGAAGATAAAAATAATTAAAATAATAAATTATATAAAAAAAAAGTTTGAAGTAAAAGAATAGTATATTTCAACTTCAACAACCTCTTTCTTTAGATGATGTTTAAGTTTATTCTTTTGTTTAGAAGAATTAAGAAAATAGCATGTTTATTTGGCAAAGATTGTGACAGCTAACACTTAACTACACAATACTGAGGATGTGATGGATAGGTATATTTAAGGAGCTTTGATGACACATTTAAATGAATTTAAACTATTGCTCAGTAACAGGAAAATTGAAAACAACATTTAAGAAAATATGCATTTAACAATAACAATATAAAGTAATCAAAAACTTAATAAGAACACAGTCCTAAAATGGAAAAAAGCAAGGTTTGTAATGAAAGTGATGAAACAACATGAAATTGATCATAAAATTTAGGAAATATACATATTTTTACATTATAAAATAAAGGTTTATTTTTATTAATTATTCATACATTTTTAAAAAAATCTACATAACAATGATTGTGAAAAAATAATTAGAAAACATTCATGTAAGTGGAAATGAGGAACTAATTAAAATTTTTATAACACTAATGTATAAATTATATTTATATACAAAATTATATGTAAAAATACTTAAAAAAATATTAAAAAAAGGTTAAAAGTCAGGAATAGGATGTCCCCTAGGCAATTTGCGATGAAACTTGGTGACTTCCTAGATAACTCGCCAAACATGCGTGACTTAAGCATTGAAGACTCTTAGGGTTACCATAAAAATCACTATGTTTAAATCAGTATTGCTCCAAAAAGTCACCAATCACCTAGGGGACACCCTATTCCCGAATTTAACCAAAAAAATTGGGCAAATAAATAATTTAAAAATAGCAAAGAATTACAATCCTAAAATTGAATTATTAATATCCATTTCTGGATGATTTTTTCAACTACACAAATACAAGGATATAACTTTTATTTAGGACAATTTTAATTAGCTTTTAAAAAACATAATTACAACAAAAGTAGTAAAAGTTTTTTTTCTTTCTTTCTTTTTAACAAATTTATAAGACATATTCTGTTTCTTTCAATATTTTCCTCCAGCAAGTCTATTTCAATAATATATATTAGATTCTAACTGAACAAGCTAGAATTTCTGTTTAATAAATAATATATATACATATATTTTTATAATACTTCAATTCTTCAGCTTTTGCCAATTGGACATTAAAATATTAAATGCAATACTTAACACATAACATAATGAAGCAATATGTTTGTCTCAATACTATCCAGAAATTATTATTATAGATGTTACAAGTATGAATTTCAACAAAACTTTATCAAAACACAGTTGGCATAAAGATATTCATGTTACTATGAGAATGAATGCAAAACCACTTATATAGAGAGAGTAAGTGAAATTGATAAACAAAATATAAAATGATTTATTAATTTACAATGATTTCAATGTCCTCTTAATAGGTTATTAATTTTAAAATGAAATTTATTCATCAATATATTATTAACTTGTTTGTCTGAAATCTCAGTTTTTTGTAGAATAATCAGTAAGTTAATTATTGTTGAGGGCAATCAAATTTTTAGAGAGATATTTAAGAGAAGGCATATAATTTAATTTCAGAAAAAAAAATTATCAATTGAATTTTGATATCACGATGCAATAATAATAACAAAATAATTATGTTTTAAATCGTATATTTTTGAAAATTGTGATATTTTTAGATATAAAATGTTTGAATAAAGAATAAGATATGCATATAATAAATGAAAATCAAAATTATATCACAGTTTAAATATAAAATTACACAAAATTAAATTCTATGAATATATTTAATGTGAAATTTGGCATTGTAATCTGTTTATTATATAACTGAGGATAAAAAAAGAACAACTCTTAAGTGATTATTTATATATGCATGAGAAAAACCTTTTTAAATAATATTAGATTAAAGATCCTTAACTATATTAATTTTTAACTAATTCTACACCATTTACTTTTAAGAAAAAATTGCATTATTGAAAACAAATAATGAAATTAAAAATGCAGGAAAAAATATCATAATAAAAACATTAAATGGAAATACCTTTATTATGAATGGAAGTCAAGTTGAATATAATATCTTATTTTGTAAAAATAAATGTCTGGAACACATTTTAGAAACATGGATAATAGCTCATCTTGAAATACTATAACATATTAACTATTAATAACTAATAAAAATGTTTAATGTAGTGAAAAAAACTTTTTTCTTACATTGGTAAGGAGTAGTATGCCTATTGTTTGTGAAAATAGTCATTCTATAGCAAGAGCATAATAGGTACTTTTCTGTTTTACCAGCGAAAATCTTGCCAAGCAACCTTTATTGACGACAACACAGAGTAAACACATAATCCGTTTGGCATCAATAGTATCATTTTTGGCAACTGTATCGCTTGTACCGGTGAAATAGAAAAGTACCGCATTATGTTATCAACCTCTGTTTGAAAATATATATACATAAATATCATACATTAATAAGTTAATATGTGATAGTAATTCTATCCTGTTAACTTTTTTAAAGTAACACTTACTCAATTTTACACAATCCAAATCATTTGGCCATTTAATTTTCCAATCAATGATCAATATGAGGTGGTCGTGTAAGAGAGTACCTTACATATACACACAGTATAAACACACACCCTTTTCCACCACAATTTTTTCAAAGAATTTTGAAAGAATAATTTTATTGACAGGAATAGTTTGATTACCGAAATATTACATAATTAGAATATAATTCTACAAATAAAAGAAATATTAAAAATATCTAATAACATCAAAGTATTTTTGGGAAACATGTAATTAATGATACACATAATATATAAAAATATTTTGTTTAAGGATTGATATTTTTTTAGGTGAATTAATAAAAATTTTAATTCCTTACAATTTAGAAAAACAATTGTCCATTCTGTTTATGCAAAATTTAGTAGCACCATTTTTCTGCTTAACTTATAATGATAGTAAATAATACAAAAATTTAGTATACACACATTATCACAACTTGACTAAGGTAGAGCAGATTTTCTACAAATTAGTTGGCATACTTTTTTAAAACTTAAGTCTTACAAATATTGCTTCTAACGTTAGGATAATAAAATTAAAAGAACATTACATGTTTTGGTCAAATTTGGTAAGTTATAAAATTTTCAGCTTCATGATTGAGGTATTATGTACTAAATTTTTAAAATCAATAGTGGCTATTACTGTGGATCACTTTTTTTTCAAATTCATTATTTTTATTAACATAATCATTCTACGTATAAATACAGGAAAAGAATAATCTACACTAACTTATTCCAAATAACTATATAGAAAACAAGTTTAATAATTAAACACTTATTATTTTAAGTACTACTAACTAATGCACTACTAACAGATAAACAATTGCATACAATGAAACATTAATACAACTATTACATTATACTTATTAGTATAAAATAAAGTGCTTCTTTTAAACTTAAGTCCATGCAAATAAACTATTCATCAATGACTTAATTCAATTATTTCAGAAATATAATAAAATAAAATAAGGTTAAGGAATAGTCAGCTGAACATCAAAATGGAATTTTCATCATGAAATAATCAGGTACAATTCAACAAGAGTTAATGCATTTTATCATTTCTTATACTTAGAAAAGTTATATGTTTAACTGATATCAAAATTCGAGAAATGATGAGGATATTCCCATGAACGATAACAACATATACAGTAAAAAATTTGGCTCAACTTCGGTATATTTCTCGTATCACGCGAAATAAATACTTCAAAAGAAAACAAAATTCCCGAGTACTGGGAATTTTATAAAAATCTTGTTAAACTGCATGTGAAAAATGTAAAAGCAACAAAAAAATTATTAATTAATATTACAACAGTACCTTGTTTTCGTCGAAATAATGGCATAGTAGAGAATAATTATAATTTCTCATTGCATAATTTACACAAAATACCATGAAAACTAATAGTTTCTTCAGGTGATAATAGTTTGAATTCTTAGCTCACTTTTACATAAGACGCTTTTCAAGAAAAACATCAATATACATAGTTTTACTTTTTGGAGCTAATGATTATTCATGTAAATTTTCATTAAGTTGTGCAATGTTTCTGCGGATAAATTATTTATAATAAATGAAGTGTCGATCATAAATTCACATTTTGATCGACTAATAAAAAAAAATATTTACATTCAGCAGTAAAGTTTAGTTGTTCTAAAAGCATTGTCAATAATACTTTGATTGGAATAATGTACTATTTATAAACTTTTTTCTTTAAAAAAAAAAAGCATTTGCTTTTTGAAGGAACTTATGTAATAAATTTCTAGCTCTAAGTATTTTCTTAAAATTTTCCTTTCAGCAGTATTCAGCAAATTTTACATCATGCTGGAGGAGCCAGTTATGTGGAGTTGAATTTGAATGGTTTAAACCTGCAATGAAATTCCGGGAAAAAATATAAAATTAAGATACAAACTAATGAAGTCCTAGATCAGGCCTGTCCAACTCAAAATACTTTGCGGGACGCATTGGAAACGCATTTTATACCTGCAGGGCCACATTGAATGTGTCTGCGTTTGTGATGCATTCGATTTTTCACCTTCATTCTAATTTTCGCTCCTTTAACAGCATTTCAAATTTTCACGTTAAGAACTGCTACTACTTTCACTTCTCGAATCACGGGAAGCGACTTATCCACCCAAGCCCCATTAGAGAAATAAAGATCATTTCGTAATGAACTAGGAGAAATTATATTTCATTGAATTAAATGTATTTGCACGAAATCTAATTATAAAAAAATTCTGCAGTTATAACACGATACTGATGCTAAATTATTAGAGATCAAAAGACTTCGACCAGTCAGGCTGTGAGAAACCATACTCTTCTGGATGGTCGAATATATTATACTTGCTGCGGACAGTATGGCTGCTGCAATTTTTCATGATCCGCGAATTGCATTCCCTCCACACGTCTAGTGACAACTACCTTGCGTGCCGTAACTTTGTAATTGCTTCTGAACAAGAATGTAGAAGAAAATTGGTGATGATGTTTGAGTCAGTGTACTGATGGAATGTTCTTTGGAATGGTGGAATGTTCTTTGGTACTTTTATGTACAATAAAAGAATAAATTTTTGTTCAGATGGCCCAGCTTCGCGGGCCGCATGGTGACACTGGGTGGGCTGCAGGTTGTCCAGGCCCGTCCTAGAGCTTTCAAAGAAATATTTTACTGCATAATTCCCTTCATTGAAAATCTTATGGAATTTGAAGGGCATTATTTTACGTAAAATAAATTTATATATAAAAAATATCTTATTTTTAAATGCTGCTTTATTTAATCCCTTTAAACCTGTATTTCATTTATTTAATAAATATTGCTTCTCGCAAGATTGGCCAAAGAATGATGCAATGAGGACTATGACATAAGGCCCTATATTTATTGTTTCTTTTTCTGAATTAAAATGTTCAGTTCTCATTTTTTTTTTTTTTTTTGATTCTTAGAATAGAATATTGAATTCATAATTAAAGTCAAAGACTTAAAAATAAAAGCCAAAGAATATATAGGCTCCCAGAATAACAGGATCCGAATCAGAAATCTGACGTTCGTTATGTCATACAGTTGTTCGAACTAGTTTAGCGTTCTATAGTCCCTACCCTAATTCCTCTCATCTCATATATCCTTTTCCATCATATTTACATACAACTTATATGGTTGGATCTTTTACGAATCGAGATTTTTTTTAACAAAGGAAGGCTCTCATTTCATATATTGTAGTAAAAGCAACCCAGAAATTGTGAAAGCCAAATATGATTGGATATTGATTCTATCTCATCAATCATTGAATTTGCACCATATCTGTGAGAATAAAACTCACGGCAAAATAGAAATATCTATATTTGGTTTTTTTCCTATAATGCATTCCTAACGCGTGCAGATGGTTAAATATATCTTAAATAAGGGTTTAAAAGTGCAGATTTTATATTTCATGAAATAATGCTTAATAGGTTGGATGCTTGTCTAACTAGGTATTTGCTGTTATTCTCAGACAATAATTCTTCAGAAATATATTTTTTTTTCATAAATTCGTGTATAGCTGTAAACTGACTTATTTATTTATTTTTTTAATAACATGGCACTTAGAGCGATACACGGGCTATTGGCAGAGTACCTCAATATTGGATCATGTGTAAGTAACGAAGACGAAATCTGGGCAGGTGCTTCTTTCTTCAGAGCTTCCATGCAACACTAACGTGAAGACTTAACGAACATATGTCACATACGACGGAGCAGCTGAAGCAGCAACTGAATGAGGGTCCGCCAAGCTCAACTTGACCTTGAGTAGCGATCATAATCACTCGACTACTTGGCCGCATTCGAACGCAGGGCATAAATTTAAAAAAAAAAAAAAAAAGTAACGATTTATAAGTTGATATGTTTATACCATCACCTTCTCCTCTCATTAACTTTCGTACTGGAAGAAACTATAAGTCTGAAAAAAACTTAGTTAAATTCTTCATCATTTCAATGAAAGAGATTTGAATTTTTCTGAAACTATTCAATTTAAAAAGAAAAGTTTGAAGTCAGCTTAATTAGAGATTCGGAAGAAAACTAATGAAGCAAATTAAACCATGTAGAGGCACGTATTCAGCAGACATGTTTTCTGGAAAAGAAGAAGTAGCCGTAAAGTTTTAAATTACAAAGCTACTTTCAGTCAAGACTCGAGAGAAAAAACTAAAGAAAGTCAACTAATGAAAAGTGAGATTAATTTTAGCAGTTTTTCCCCTTATTTTGTTTACGTCAACTAAGGGAAACAAGACTGTTCTACTTCTTCCAGCCATTTTCATATTAATTATGTTTTTTGCTCTATTTTCACTATAATATGGCAGTAAATTTTTTTCACTTTAAAGTGCTCAGTTTCATTGCACATTCCATTGTTTTTAACCCAAAATGATTCATTTTTTTTTTATGTCATTTTCGCCCTAATTCTTTTTAGACCTGCCACGCATGCCGCTTTGCCACGCTACATGGCTACTTGCGCCGCTTTGCTGTATACCAGCTACCTTTATGGCTGCACCGGCGCGCGACCTGCTCGCGAAAGGCGTCTTTATACTTGCCTGCCGCTGTACGCCGCCGTAGCGCAAAAGCAGCAAAGCGCTGCCAGGCTAAACGCGCGGCTTGCCATGCCGCCAACGCCAAAAGCATGCCGCCACAGCCAGCAAAAGAAAGAACGCGCAAGCCAGCCAGGCTGTACTGCAAACGACGCCAGCGCGCTTGTAACATAGCCGCCGCCTTCCGCTGCGGCTGGCGGCAAGCACAACTGGCCAGCCCGTACTATACGCGCGCCAAGAGCTACCGCTTACGCCTTTTAAAAAGTACGCAGCCGCCCGCCGCTGCCAGGTAGCAAACAGCGTACCGTTGCGTAGCGCAGCGCCGCCTTGCCTTGTAAGCGCGTATCTTGCGTCGCTATCTTGGTCAAACTGATCGATTCTATACAAACCATTATCTTTGCATAAGTTGTGGAAAATATTTAATGGATTTTCTAAAGCCTATTTCCATTATTTTTTACTTTTATACGAAAAGAAGAATTCCTTTTGCAATAACTTTTCCTATAAATTGGGAAAAATAGTAAAAGAAGATATATATGTATGAAGAGGTTCCCAGATCATATTCAAATTGTATTAACAAACTTAAAACCATTGCTTCAAAAAAACCAAGATTTATTTCAGTAATTAAAATCTTAGCTAGAAGGAAGTTTGAAATCGATTATACATGAAATGTACATTCTTTTGTGCTGAGTATTTGTTTTTATTTTATCTATTAAATAGATTCATCCAAAGAGATACTTTTATTAATAATGGGATTTTTTTCATTTAGAGCCGGTATAATTATATGTGTGCATCTAAACTTTCTTTTAAAAATAAAATTAGGCAGAAAGTTAAAAAATATTCATATTCTTTTCTCTAACTAAACGCCTTAGAGATACTAGATGGCAACAATTTCAAATACTTTGCTTAGCTTTTTCAATATGGGAAAGATATTTAAAATTTTGTGAATAATTTTTTAGTTATAATTTGATCTTTAAGTTTAAGTGATATATAATCTTATCAAAACATATAATAAAATGAAATTCTCATAGTAAATTAAATAATGTGAAATGTTTATTTTTTTCTGATATTTATGTATATATTAATATATATTTCTTATAATCGGTAAGCTGTAAAAATAAAGATATTTAAGGATTATAAATGTAGAAAAAAAGAAGAAGAAATATTAAAAATGTAAGATAATACAAAGGATGGCTCTATATTTTTAAATAACATATTTGATCATCATTGGTACACATAAAGCCATCTTTTTTTTTTTTTTTTTTTTTTTTTTTTTGGGGGGGGGAGGCAGTAAACAAATATTTGACCGAATATATGCATATTTTTTTATTTATTTGAAATATTTAAATGGTGTTGGCATTAAAATATTCATTTTCTACAAAATAATTGATCAGCTTAAAAACTTATTTCTTGCAAATGCCTAAATATGCAGATAAAGTCTATTTAACTTGAATTATTTTCAGTAAAATAAAAATATAAGAAAAGTTGCGAAATACAAACAATTTTTATTGCGCATTTTTGTACTACTTTTCTTTGTTATTTTAAAAAGAAACAAAAAAATCTGAAAATATTTCTTAAATGGAAAATTATATGTAATTTCAAACAAGATTAAAATAACATCTTTTGCAATGCACATATTCCATTTTTTTTTTTTTTTTAAAAGGAACTAAAGATAGATTATAATTGTTATAAGCAAAATCAAAAAAAAAATTCAGGAAAAAAAAAGGAAAGAAAAAAAACATTTCTCTTTTTGTATCAGACGATTTAAGCTACTCCAGACTTTTTTAGTTTCTAGAACTTTTTTTTTCCTTTTAAAATTGCTTTATGTGCGGAAACTATAAAATAAATATAGTTATCATGATTTTCCCATCACTGGAAGTAACTGCCATTAACAGCATTCTTCCGTAATGTTATATCACAAAATTGGGTGGTTTTTTTTTTCTTTTCAGGAAGGAAAGAGTCTAGAACAAAGGGGCATATTAATTTTCAACCCACAAAATCTATGAATAGATTATCAGACAGAAAAACAAACAAATGCGTGATTTAGAATTATCTAAGAATACCAGGTTTAATTATTTTGAAAGTATAAATTGCACAGAAAAAGATTTTATTTTATTTTACATTTTATTCGAATGAAAAAAAAATAAAACGATATTTTGAGAGATTCTTTTTTTTTTTTTTTTAAAAGTTTATTGCTATTAGCAATAATTATATTTAATACACATGAATATTTGGGTTCTCACCATTTTATGAATTATTTTATTTGTATTCATTTTTATTTGTTTATCATTTCAATGATCAAATGCTATTTTATTTGATGATATATTTAAAATTTATTTTAATTATATTAATGAGATACATTGATGCGTACATTTTTTAGAAATAGTTTAATAATACTGAAATTTATCTGCAAAAAAAATATTGTAACAGATATGAGTGAAATTTCAATGTTAGAAACCTTGAAAAGCTATTTCTCTATAACGTAGAGTTACAGAATAAACAAAAGTTTTTTTAGCAGATTCGAATTTAAGTACTATTGCGTACTCATCAGATAACTCCCCAAGTCAGTATTTTGAACAGCCGCTATTATATATCAGATGTATTGGGGTCATGATTTGCTATCTTCAGAGGCGTCCGTAACGATACTTTTTTAGTAATAAAAATGATCAGAAAGTATGTTTTCCATTCTGTACAGACATTTTTTCAATACACAGGTGTTCAACTGTTGCCTTGTTCAGCACATTTGCAAATCTGTCCTCCAATTAGAACATCAGCTCTAGGGAGCACAAAAAAAAAGTCTAGCATGCCTCCACTCGCCTGTCACTATAAAATTACATACACCTCAAACTACATAGTATTGTGCACCAATACCTGTTCACCTAAACTCAGCTGATCTGGATATCCAACCAGATAGAGTTATTTTTGTTGCCAGGCATTGCTCTCAGAATAATGGTTCTGCCTTCTGTATACTCAAAATCACCTGTAAATTTAATCAGAGTTTTCTATAGATAATGCTGTATGTGTATAATAAACATAAAATTCCGTTTGCTTTTCCCCTCAGCCGGAGCATTTCGAAGAGCTGTATTGGCCTTTACGCACTACACACACACACACACATATATATATATATATATATATATATACATATATATATATATATGTATTGTCCGAGCAATACGTAA
>BMAW01109472.1:0-25006 GCA_019974015.1 Nephila pilipes | reverse complement strand
TTGGTTCAAATCCAATTATTTCTTGCCGACTTGTAAAGTAATCCTAGTACCCGTCTCGTCTGTCATCTTAAATGTTACTCCATTCTCATATCTAAATTTCAACATAAGTTCAAGCACATACAAAGCAATTAAAATAGTCGATTATGTTTCAAAATAGAGTTTATTAGTTCTCTCAGTCAGTTTCAAGTCCCTTGCCACGTATTCTAGCAATTTCTATAATATATCAAAGAATGCGTTGACCGGAATACGATACGAGTAAATTCTCCAAACAGTCAATCAACCAGCCAGGGTTGGGTCCTCGTCTCAACAAATCGTATAGATTTGCAGGAAAATTACCGAGCACTTCACACTACATTCTTTCTATTACCATACCTTATTCTCTCTCAATTCAATTCTCTGTCGCATTTATATGACTTGATTAATACATTCACTTCACTTCTAAAGTTTGATTTATAACCATGCATAATAACTGCTAATATTTGAAACGTGGTTATGCATAACCACTTTTCAGTTAATTGGAAAGAAGTTAGAAACTTAAATAGAAAGAAATCCAGATGTTAATTAAGGGAAATTTCGTGAATAGCCCCTGCTACAGACACTGCCAAGAGTTACCAAGATAATTAGAATTCCTCATTATAATATTTGGCTGATTACGGGATTAGTTAACCGCTTCACGTTATTAATTTACTTTGATATTGCTTGTTTACTGTTTGAATAAAGTAATTAAAGATTTTTAGTTGATAGATTCAGTGTAAATATCTCTTTTAATCACAACGATGCATTTAATCACGAACTAGGAAATTTAAAACTCAGAACATAAATCCAACAAACAGAACATAAATCTTTTTAAAAACATTCAGCCACCCGATGATGAGGTTTCAAACACAAATAACAGCATCTCTTTTTTTTAATGGGTTTTCTTTAACTCACATTTTAACTGTCTGGTTAAAATCTTTAAAAGCTTTTTTCACACATTTTAAAGCGCTCAATTGAGCTGAAATGTTCTAAAAACGATTGTTTTGGAGGACAGTACTATAACATAATTAATAAAAAATAACTGATCAAAACTAATTATTTAAAGAATTAAATTTTACGCTAAGTTTTTCGCCAAGTTGCCAAACCCATCGTTTAATAATTTATCGTTTGCTTTAATTTTAATTACATGTAACAGATATATAATTTTCAATGTAATAATTTATCGTTTGGTTTAATTTAACTACATTCGGCTTACGGTAACGGTAACGGCTAAAATTACGAGGTACCTATTTTAAAAATTAAAAACTTACCCTCTCATCATAATTTATAATTAAAGAGCATAATTAGTTAAAGTTTATCAGAATTGTAAAAAGCTATCATAATTAGGATCAAGGCAACAAACGCCTGGGCGTTCGGCAGAGTGAGGAACTGCCGAAACAAAGTTGGAAAGTAAAGTTACGAAAGCGCGCATTGCTTTTGGATGCTGTAGCCGTAAGCTAAGAAGCATATATAGCAATAAGCGGAGAGTAGATTAAGGGGTGGGACATCAGTTCGAAGACGAAAGCGACTTCGAGAAAGCTGTTGTCCGCGGGATTTTGAGAGGTTATAAAAAGAAAAATTAAACTATTGAATTAAAATGAATTAAAAGGAAATGCCGTTCCGAAACCAATTTAAAGGAAAATTTAGCTATTTAAAATTAAGGAAGATTTTAAACGCGAGGAGAATGAGTCGAAAAGTAAGAATTGAGCAATTTACTATGCTCCAATAGCGACGCCTGGTAGAGAAAACAGTTATTACCTTAGAAAGGTGATGATTTTAGTTGTTTACAATTGGAAAAATGTTTAAATTTTCAAGTTTTCGAAAAATTAAAAATTTTGAAAGTGATCGACAGTATTACGCGAGGTCCATTTTGACCATGGGACATTGCCACTTATCGATGTGAAGTCCTGAATTTTGAAAGTTAAGCAGGATTTCACTAATGAATTGCTTTAATGCGCTCGCAGTCTTTTTAGGACTGGAAAGTGAACATAGGAGTGTTCGAGCGCTGCTCTGGGTCTTTTCTGCGAAGATGCAATGCTTGCATCATACGCAGGGAGCTGTTGAAGCGATTCATTAGGTATTTGAGGGATCCTATTAAAGAAATTAAAAGATTGTTTTTTGATGAACTCTAGAATTGGTTCAATTTTAAGGTCGTTATGCAGGACTTCGTTCCGAACAAACCAGGGAGCATTTAACATTTTCCTAAGGTGGATGCTTTGAAAGACGTGCAGTCGTTTCAGATGGGTGGTCGCCGCAGACGCCCAAATAGGCGACGCATACAACATGATTGGTCTTAAGATCGACTTGTAGAGCAAAATTTTGTGCCTGATCGCCAGCTTGCTCTTACGAGAAATCAAGCGTGTGAGCAATCTGCTCATTCCGATAGCCTTTTGATAGGTTTTTCGGATATGGTGGGAAAATGTTAATTTTGCATCTAAAACCAACCCTAGGTACTTGTATTCAGTAACCCAGGGGACAGGTTGATCGAAAATGGTGACTGCTGGCAAATTGCCAATGCACCGTTTTTTCGTAAAGAGGAGGCAAGCGCTTTTGGATGCATTAACTTTAATTTTCCAGTTAATGAGCCAGAGCTGTAAACGAGATATGTACCTCTGCAATTTTTCAATAATTTTCCGATTGCAGATGTCTTGGGACATAATGGCAGTGTCATCGGCGTACATCGCCAAATGAATGTTGGAAGCCTTCGGGATGTCATTTACGTACAAAGAAAAAAAATTCGGCTTAAATATATTCAAATTAATAACATAGTTTATCGTTTGCTTTAATTTTAATTACATGTAGCTCAATTGATTAATATAATGCTTAATTGAGCTAAAAAATTTTACATGTATTTATTTTAGACGATAAATGTAATAAACGTCAAATAATAAAATAAACTATTAAAACTAATTATTGAATACATTCAATTTAACTGAACTTATTCTTTTGCTATTAAAATTTAAGGTATAAGAAATTACGTGGAGTGTAAAAGAAAACGCATGTTCAAAAAACTGATTTTTTACAGGTGCTATTTTAATATTTCTTATTTATCCTTAGCGTTACACTTAATACAAAATTCTGATTGATGATTTCTATTGCAAAACAGATATTTTCCACTTCCTGATGTTCGTAATCTTTTTACTGACATAGAAAACGAGTTTTCTTTTTCAGACGGTGGCTTACTGTTATATCTAACGAAATGGTAGTTTTTATTTTTTAATCTTTCTTTTGGGGGGAAAGGTAATGATGACTCGATGCTTCTTTAGTGTAAATTTGAAATGATCTTTCTCGGCTTCGTAATCGAGAAACTGTAAAAGAGAATTTAATCAAACTTTTTGTCATTTTGAATGCGATTAAATTCCAAAACAAATACAGAAGGAGTTAATTTCAATAAAATGGGTGTCAATAAATTTGAATAAGATTTCCCTTTTATTCACAAGTTTTCGAGATTTCGTATCTACGTTTTTGCATTGTCATATAAATTTTGTAAACTCATAACATCATTATGATTTTTAACAGGCGTTGAACTTAATAAATCTCACGAATGAGCATTAATCAGCATATTTTTATTTCCGAATCTATCCTTCAATAAATCAAGAGCTCTATCGTAATTCTCATCAAAAATGGCAAATCCGTTAATACATGCAAGTGCATTACCACACAAATATGATTTCAAATCATTAAATTTATCAACTTTGCTTAGTTTTTCATTATTATGAATAGAACTTTCAAATAACTGATAAAAATCTAACCATCCTGAATAATTTCCCAAATATTGAGTGATACGCAATTTTGATAAATTTATATTTACATATTCAAATTTATGAGTATCAATCAATAGGATATTTCTTGAAACCGTATCAACTTAAATAGCATTCGAATTTATTATTTTTATTTTGGAGGAAAGCTTTATTTTCCAGTACATTATCTTTTCTTTAATTTCTTCTGTCGCTTCCCTATCTTCAGATATCATATCAATAGTTAATATGTTTTCAATTTCGCTATTTAAATAATTGAAATTACGGTTGGAATGCAGTTTAGAGTAACCACCCTTGGCGACAGGAATTATTTGGCGATATTTTTCCAAATGTGGTTACCCTGTTGTCTATTCACTGTGGTGGCTTTAGGCGTGGCAACCCTTTCGAATATGCCATATGATTAGGGATTCCAATTCACAAGATATTTTTTTTATATATATATCTCTCTGCCCATGTTTTTTTCACTGTTGTAGCTTTAGGCGGGGCTACCCTTTCGAATTTGCCATATGAATTCGGATTCCAGGTCACCAGATATTTTTTTTTTCGTTATATAACTCTCTCTGATCATGTTTTTTTCACCCAAATTACTTTTATTTTCATTTAATTGTTCTAAGAATACTTCAAACTGATCAACGTTTTCGCTTTCGCTGTTGATCATTCCTTCCATTTTAGTAATCAATTTTATTAACATGGAACGTACCATTGAACGTTTTTTTTTTTTCAATTTTGAAAGATATTTAGACATTTTAGTTTTTCTGTACAGGTATAATTCAGTTCCGATAAAAAGTTTACTTGGTTTCTCTTGCGATGGTCGTTGATTTCAATATCCGTTGTATTCTTTGGCTGATGGGTCAGCAATCGAATTGGTGGCTCAGTGTCGTGTGTTTAGTATTTCTCTATCGCAGTCAAATCGTTATAACTAATCTATAAGCTAAATTAATGAACAAACAAATTTAATAGAAAAAACGTGTACATGTCGGCACTCTCGTGTCTTGAAGATCTCCGATAAAATCAGCACTAGCAGCACCCTCCCCCTCTAACAGTAAAGGAAGCCCTCTAACAGAGAGTAGGTTTAACCATTTAAAGAGAATACCTCATGAGTAATATAATCAGTATATAAAAACTCTTTATAAAGGAGTCCGTTAAGATTTCTCATTCGAATGCTATTTTATAATACTTTCGGAATAATTATATACACAATAGTAGTTACATACAGAGTGGTCATGAAAAACTCTTTCTTGATTTATGAATCATAGTGGCTTATCCACTCAACCGGAAAAGAAAAAAAAAAAGAAATTCCTGACTTTGTTGTTGAAAGATGTGTGTTCAAGATTGTGATGATTTAAAACAATAAAGCTCTCACGCCAATGGTTACAGTAAAAAATTGCGAAACATTCGAATGGCAATACCCTCTTTTTTCCCTGATCAAATTGGTCAGCGCATTAAAAAACAAAAATGGCTTGGGAACGATACGCGTATGACGAAAATTGCAGGCGCAAAACTTTTGCCAAGAGTATCGTTAAGGGCCAATGACAATACAAAGAGGAGGTGCATTGATACACTTTTCATAATTCACAGAGATAGACAGGTGAAGTACCAATCACAGAACACCATGTGTAAAGCATTACTTGTGGAAAACATTTAATAAGCAATGTTTAAGATCGTTTCTTCCATTACGCGATCGAATGTGCCAACAAACAACTGGCAATTTGCAGGCAAACAACGAAGTGAATTGCTAAAGTTGTTTTATCTTAACGGGGAAAATGTTGTCAAAGCAGGGCGAGTTTATCATTAGCTAAGATGAGACCCATATTCAGTAAAGAAATTTGAAGAAACTGGATGCATATGTGATATATTGCGATCCGGACGACCAATTTTTTTGTTGAAGTTGTTGCGGAAATTGACTAATACGGTTGCTGCAGTCCATTACATACTGCAAGAAGTGTTGCTCGCATTTTGGATGTACCGAAAACCATACTCACCAAGCTTCTGTACTCTGTTCTGCTGATGTTTCCTTATCTATTCCATCGCATCCGGTTGTTGCAACCTGAAGACGAGCAACAGCATATCATCTTTACAAATTTTTTCTTCATCTGGTATGATGAAGACAGCATGTAGCAGCTGTAGATATCATGGACGGGTGAGGCACATTTATCCTTTACTGAGAACGTAAACTCCAAGAACTGTGTTCTCTGGGCACACGAAAATCCTCATGACAAGACGCCAGGACCTTTACACGAAGCTTGAGGGTTAGTATGGTGCGGCATTGCAAGCGTTCGTTCTTGGACTTCACCTCTTCGAAGAAGTCACTTCCACATGTAAAAAAACGGGCTCTATCACAAGTGCTCTATACAATAATGTTGCAAATTTGCGTGATTCCAGAATTTTTAGATATGGATACTATTCTATAATTATGACTTTTGAAACGAGAAAGACTCAAAAACCTTATTCGAAATTTTTTCTCACATGCAAGTATTAGAACATAGAACATAAGATTTCTAATCTATGAAATGGCTTACAATGTATGAAATTGAACTTTTACAAAACTGCTTGAAAAATAGTTATCGCTAATTTCCCATACATTTATAACCTTAGATACAGAAATGATTATAAAAAAATATGAGCCAAAACACTAACTTAAGTTAATTTTATCTTAATTTAACATGATAAGACATATTATACTTTGAAAGTAAAACATTAATGTCTCTCCAATTGAAATCGAAAATTAGAAAAGTAATTTGATAAGAATGAAAAAAATATTCATATGGCAAGAAATAATTAGTTTTTCTTTCCCTTACAGAAATCTTCATAATTTTTTGCACTAAGCAAAATGAAGAATAATATTGCTGTAATGGACTAATATATATTTAAGTAAATACTGTTATTATTTTTTATAAAATTAGAGTCTCGCATGCACTCTTTTGTTTTTTAATTCTTTTTTGTACAAGGAAGTTAATCTTTAGGAAATCGATTCACTTTCAGTAGGAGTCACTTTTTAGAAAACCATTCTAATAAAGTAATAAGATTAATATCATTTTATTCATGTACTTCCTACCTTTTAATAATTAAACTCATAATTAATATTTAGATAGCTTATTCTGCTTTTTACCTTTTTTTCTTAAGTGACTTGGGAATGGTATTTTAAAAATTGACTTCCATTACATCTTGCAATAATAAATTTTATTAATGTTAATGGAAACGCGCATGAAAAAATTATGAAGATAATATTACGATGAGAAGTATTTCTATTAATCAGTCTTTAGTTAAAATAGCATTGGTTGAGAATAAGCACGAGGATTTACTCCATGCATGAATTATAACTTAAATTTGTAATTTTTCGCATGAACCTTTGCCTTTCTCAACTTATGATTTTACCTTATGATTTTACCTGCATGAGCAGAAATAATAAAAATAAAATTAGAAACGAAAATGGCAATAGGTGTAGTATCTTTCTATATAACAATTCAAGAGCTGTTTAGAGATATTCGAGTAATACATGCACACAACTTTTGCTTTGCCATTCCACATTTGTTTTTAAAACAGGCGAAAATGTCCATTTGTTTTTACAACTTAAGATTTCATAACAGCTTTTGTTCCACTTTCTAGGCAAATGGAACAACCAAATGACCGTCGTTAATTTTTATTCAATTGTGGTATGAATGATTCCTAAGTTTCTCGCCGGAGGCAGATGGTATCGGCCATTTGGAAAGATATAAGAATAATTACATTAAGAACAATTACTATGAATGTTATGAAAGGTGAATTATCTGAAATCGAATGTGATGTGTTTTTGTTTTAATGATTGGAAGAAGCATAACGATCGGTAATCTGAGACTATCTCAGGAGTTTTCTTAGACCGGTATTGATTCTAGTCTTACCAAAATCGATTTCATTGATATCTTGTACAAAGTGGCTTTTATCTAATGAAGTTTGTTCCGGTCTAAATACATTAAAATAAATAGAGAGTTAATAATATGTTTTGAAACAATTGCCGCTTAAAAAATGTTGCCAATTTACATAACAGTTAGTTCTTTTTTTCAATAATAATGCCCTTCATTGAGTAAAATTTCTAATTAAGAAATAAAAACTATTATAACTCAAAACTTTGGAAATAATTAAATTTTAAAGCAGTCAAATTCAAACATTCTCTAAAAAAAGAATTTTCTTATAGATTCCCAAAAAGAAACGCTATTCTGTAAAATTATGAAATATGAATTTTTTCAAGCATTTTAAGTAGAACGAAATCAAAATTTCATTCTTTCTGTTAGCTTTAATCAATATATGAATAATTCCTTGTTATACAAAACCAAACATAAATGTGTTATGTGCTTAGAAGTTTTGAAATCCTTCTATAAATATTGCTTTTGATTTTTTTTCCTTGTGCGGGGAGAAAATGGTTGCAAAAGAATCGTATTCCTGTACATTGGAAAAACACAACTAATTGAAAGAAAGTATAAAGCGAATGGAAGGGGAAGCAGGAAAAATGTTTGTAACGAATGTCTTTCTTTGAAAAGAGCTTTATTACTTGTTCTATGACAAAAAAAATGATACTCATATTTCATAAAATTAAAAAAAAAAGTTAGCTAAAAATTTAACTTTGTCCTTAATTCTTTAAACAAATATATTAAATATATCAAATGTATCAATGACATGAATTATTTTTTTTCGTCTGAGAGTCTTTCGTCTGGTCGAATTTTTTACTAAATAAACCAACAATTAGAGGATAAATCAGAAAATTGGATTGAACACCTTTTAAAATTATATATAAAGAAAAAAATATAATTAATTGTATCAAAGATAATCTTTATTTTTTTTTTTTTTAAAAAAAATGAATGCTTGTTTATTTAAATATTTTAGATTAAAAATGTTCCATAAGATATTAAATAAAACTATTCTTATCTAACTATCAATCAAAAGTATTCAGAAATTAGTTAAAGTATGTTAAGAATATAGGATTATTTATTCACCTTTATTGAAATTGGGGATATTAATAATTTCTGTAGGGAGCAGAATTTTATGTAAGTGAAAGATATATTGATTAATATTAGTATCAGATAATATCTATCTTTGTCGATCAAATTATAGAGACACAGATTGTGAAATATCCATTGGAAAAGCTTCTGTTCTGTTCTAAAATGTATAAAATAAGATTTAAATAAAAGTGCAGAGACGATATCCTTCAAAAAATTTGTGATTCATTTGGAAGCGCTTAACAAAAGATAACGCAATGTTTTTAATTTTAAGAAAACACAACTGACAAAAGCAAAATACATTGAAAAAAAGGGGGGGGGTAATTATTGATTAAGAAATTCTAGTGAAGAAAAGAGTATATCAATAATTGTATGACAGCAATTTCAGTGAAGAAACTTGTTTTGAATCAGAAATTTAGGAAAATAAAAGTTTTATCTTTCATTGCAATGACAGTTTATTAACATTGCGTGCAAGAGTGACAAGTTAAACTCTCGAAAATTTCTGAAAGATTTAAGATGTTAAGCCCAAGTCTTAAAATTTATAATGATTTATAAATGCATTCTGTTAGGCAGTGATTACGAAATATACGATATAAAATGTATCATTTTTTAAAGAACAGTATGGTAGCATAATCAATAAATATTCTAAAAGAAGACAACGAGCGAGAGAATATTTTAATAAAGTATGTTAATAAAACCAATAAAAATGATCTAAGAATGAAGTATAGAAATATCATTTATTTTGTTATTTCAATTACACTACTACATAAATTCTACAATATTTGTAATCATTACTGTGAAAAAATATATTTGTCTTGATTTCACTCATTTTTTTTCAAAAAAATATTTTAAAATACAGCTGAAGGTAATTAATTAAAGTTGTTAACCTAGCCTTTTAACCTTTCTTTTATAATTAAATTTTTTTTTATTAAATATATAGAATATGTCAGCATAACTTTTCTCTTCGTATAAAAGTAAAAAAAAAGCAGATTGTTTTGTTCAAGTTCTTCACTTTTTCAAAATTTCAACTCTTATGTCAATGTTTCCTTTACATTATAGGTTTAAATTAGCTTACAGTCTGCTAATAAACTTAATTTTTTTTCTTGACGCATCTTGATGCTCGTTCCCCTCTTCCTTTGTTTAGTTTCTTTATCTACTTTCCCGCCTTTTATCGCATGGAATTCTTCTATCTTTCTCCAATTTACTTTTTGTTTGATATCAGATTATTTAAGTGTTAGAATTAATCACGTGCCAAAACATTTTTAAATAATTAAAGTATTAATTCGTACAGATAAGTTGAAATTTCTCCGTTCTAGAAAAATAGTTTAATTTATCGAACTGCTTTAATAATGTGTGTGTGTGAAAGTAGTTTTAGAATCAAACAGTCAGAGCTTAGCAACTTTCAACAAGTTTCAATTGTGAAAATTACCTTTTTTTTTTATCTTGTCCTCAAGGAAGGTCTTATGATACTGATTTAGATACAACGTGTAAAAAAACAACAGCAATTTTTCCATTGTTGATGGACTGAAGTCTTGAAACATCTTTCATACTTATGTGATGCAATTCTTCCCGTTTACAATAATAAATAAAATAAATTTAGTGATTAGTAAATAAATAAAAAAAGATAATTTAAATGCGAAGAGGAAGAAATGTATTACGTAAAATAAGAGTATCGAACATGTTTATTCAAAAAAGTTTCAAATTTGAAACTTCAAACCTTTCCACTGAGTCAAATATTAGAACTAGACGTAAATAACTTACGATGCAGCTAGGCAAAATCTATTGTTAGTATCTGCCCACAATATAAACCACTTGTACAAACGAGTTCTGGCTATCATTAAATAGGTAAGTATTTAGTTGTGCACTTATATTAAAATGTTGCTCCTAAACCCTAAAATGGAGTGTGAAAATGTGCATATTTATCGTGCGATGCTTTGAGAATTTAACCCTCTCGCTTACGAATTATGAAAAAATCAAAGAAAAAAATCACATGAAATAGAATACATAAAATCTTGTTTTAAAATATGTAGAAAAAATTATTTGTTCAACTTGATCTCATTATGGGAAATTTGAGAAGCCTCATATGAAGCTTGTAAGTTTAAAAGGTTGTAAACATACCAATTTTGAAAAATGAAAGGAAAGCAACAGGTGACAAATTTAAGCTAATTTTCGTATTTATTTTAATGTTCTAAAGGATATTTTAGCAATTTTTACTTAATGCAATGAAATTACAGATATAGTAGAAAAGTTATCTTGAGTGAAAAGCCTGGAAGCGCTCAGGACATAGTACTTCCTTGCATGGAGCACATATGTATCTAGTTTTCCTGGAACAGCCGGATAAGTGACAGCTTGCACTTTTAAGGGTTTCTTTGTTGGTGGATCCTGCAATGTACTTATTTTGCCTTTCTTTTTGTTCTAATTTCCAGATAATTTCCTTCTATCTAATTTCCAAAAGATCCAACAATTTAAGACGTAAACATTAAGCATATAGTGAAAAATTCAGAAGTACCACCGTTTATGTCGTAGTTTATGTCTATACAGACCTAATAATGAATCCATGAGATCTACTCCACCCATATTTTTATTATTATGCATTTCTATGGAAGCTGGTCTTGGAATTTAGATAACAAGTTTTTCTTGCCTGCTTCAACGTTTCACCGATCCTACAGGACTTGCCCCGAGAAATGTTGAGACTACATGAACAGCTGAGTTGTCGAACCATCTTGTTATTATTATGTTTTCCTTACTTATGGTAATGGAAAATCTGCCGCTTGGATCACGTTTCATTTCATTGGTAGGTTTCTATTTATTTGTAGCTTCTTGTAACTTATTTGTACGTATTGTTCCTGTTGAAATCCTTTTCCATTCAACTAGTTTCATCAAACAGGAATTGTGAATAAATTGTCAAAAAATACTTTGTGATTTTTATGCAATATAAGTTTACAAAGCCTCAAAACAACACCTCTAACTGCTCCAAATTCTTTACAAAATCACTGAGATTCAGCATTTGTACCTTGAAAAATTTTAAAGGCATTAATATAGTGAGAAATTCCAGCTAACAGCCAGGATTTTATTCCCCATGGATGGAATTTACCTGTTATGCATTATTTGATGTTTGACCTTCCTTTGAACAGAGTCATCATTTAATCCACTGACAAATACTCTTCCGGGTCGCAGCTGTCAACAAATACTCTGGAAAAAGTGATCTAATACTATACAGCTGGTCTGATTTTATACAGTTTATTTTTACTGTCTTGAGATGCATTACTTGGAACAAAAATAATTTTTAATTGAATTTTTGACAAAGTTAGCTTTCTGTTTCCTTCATATTAAAAATGATCATACAAAACTATTTTGAAAAGAATTTCATTAAAACTTGTTTAGTCTTATTTTTTATTGAAATTGCCCTTTACAACCGAGTGTTACTTTAAGCCTCAAATGAGGCACTATGATTTCCAAAAGATATTTTTCTGAAGTAAACAATTTTAAGGGTATCATATGGTACATACATGTCTTATAACTGGGAAATTTTTTATTTACCTCATTTGGAAGTATATTACAGTAACAAACAGATGATGTTATTTCTTTATTCACTTCTTTCAGAAAATCAAAGATTTCAATCTTTCAAGACTGGTGTTGCTAGCTTTTATGTATACTAAAACAATTTGATGCCCAATTTGAGGCTTAAATGAATAAGAAGAGGCACTCAAGCGAAAAAGTTGAAAAAAAAAATGATTTTAAACCACTGTTTCTTTGAATTATTGTAGGAGCCCCATATGAGGTTCAGGTGAGAGAGAGGGCTAATCAAGGTAATAAGGTTAAGGCGGCATTGGAACAAAATATGTAGTACATACAATGTAGGATTAATAACCGACCGGGAATTAGAAATTGGTTCGCCAAATTCCGTTCAGGAGATACAATCGTTAAATACGAATGGAGAGCGAGACGTCCTTCCGACCTTGACGACAACCTTTTAAAGGCAATATTGAAGCAAAATTCACGTTAATAAAAAAGAGATATTACAGAAAAGTTCAATACATCACAATCATTTGGTTGCCACTCCCTGGAGAAACTAGGGAAAGCCAGCAAGTTAATAGCATGTGTACCTCACGAACTCAATGAATAGAATGAAGAAGATAACATGGCATTCGTCACAAATCCACTCTAACGGGTAAAAATCGATATTTTTTTAGTTACTTTAGGTCTGAACTTTTCTCCGCACATCTGTCTCTGGACTGAGAGTTATGATACTTTTCATGATTTTTTTCAAAAATTCTTGGAAGATATGCATTTTAGTAATATTTTTTTAAAATTATAAACTTTGGACTATTCTTTTTCATAATAACTGAACTATTTAAATGCACTAAGAATTAATATTCAATGAGAAATTATTGAAAAAGCACATTTTAAATTTTTTAAAAAAAATTCGCTGTAGAAAATATTATTTTCATGGCTGGTATTTTGGATCATTTTCATCTAAATATGATTCGAATAACTATTACTACTGCGAAAGAAAATTTTTAACGAGCTTCAGTTCTGATGTTGTTATAGAACGTAAATTATTTAAAAAATGAACTGTGCTTGTTCCTCTTACTAATTTAAAAGCAATGTTTAGTAAAAAGACATGTTTTAGCTATATTTTTAAACTACGGAGTCATTGAGATTTCGCCAAATTTGTTTTAATATTTCGTTAAGGTTGTTTGCTATAACGCGTAAGTAATATTGCTTTTTTTTTATAAGAAAGAGAAACTATTTAAAATTTTAAAAAAATTAACTAAAAATTTTCTATATTTCTATGGAAGAATTAATATATAAGATTAAGAAATTTCTATATTAATATATAAGAATTTCTATTTTTTTACTCAGCAATTTTTCGACTTCAGTTATTACTGCAATTTAAAATTATCTTCCACAAAAAAATATTAATTTTTTTTTATTTACTGTAAAGTCGTTATGTATGATTTGTTACAATAATTTTAAGTTTAAATGAAATTCATATATATATATATATATATATATATATATATATATATAATTGTAAAAAACAGTTAGTATTTTATTATTAATAAGAAATAGTTGTCTTTAAATAATTAAATCTTATTTTGTACCGTTGAATTAAGAGTGTATATGATGAAATGAGTATTTTTTTCAGAAAGAGAGAGAGAGAGAGAGAGAGTTTAATATGCACATAAAAATAGAAATTTTTGTGAAATTAATTTACCAGACACTTAAATAAGCTTTATATGAAATACTGTTTAAATAATAAAACATCTTCCCGTTTTTCTTCTTTTTAACGGTTAGAAATCTTTTGAAGGGCGTGTTACTTTCATTCAAAATAACTATGTAGGTGAGGCCGATTTCTTATTACTGAACATATTTTATTACAAAAAATATTTACATGTAAAAAATTTACTGTCTACAATGCACTAAATATTTACTATGCACTGAAACAAACTGAAAGAATTTTTAAATATAAATATTTTTAAAAACACTCACAGAGAATCTATTTTTCTATTATTGGCATTCATATCTCATTCTTTTTTCGATCAAAATATTTATATCTTCATACCAACGGAAGTTAAACTGTGACTCGCGTGTCAAAGGTGACTCCCCGAGATATTTGAGTGACACACATTGTTCATGGACAGTCATCATGCAAGAACTGTCGGTACGGAGCAGACACCTAAAATAAGTAAGTATGCGGATGTAGTAGTCTTCAGTACTTTTAAATTAAAGTGTTTTCAACGGAAACAAATTAATGATTTTGAGATGCAGAATTACATGACAGAATCTGACCTCAAGTGTTTGTGTACCCCACTGGAGTTTAAGACGATGGAAAGAAATCGTTTGGAGAATGAAGGAGAGTGCCACTATGAACAGGAATTTCGGGATCGTTTGAACAGATTATTAGACACTTTTCGCAATCTGAAAAATCTAGCAACTAACAAATATTTTTTCTACATTCTGTTATAAGATTTATTCTCAACATTAAATAATAATAAAACCAACAAAAGAAACTAACTGACGGCTGAAGTTAGTAAAGCTTGCTTGCGATTTAAGTGTGTGACCATGGTAGCCTATTTATAGCGACCATGGCTCTGAACTCGCGGCCGGCGTTGTTTTTGTCGAGTCTTGAACTCGAGTACTGATGCCACTTCAGATCCGCCGTATAATGGAGCTGATATACGTTAAATATATCGAGGATCCATATCCTTCTGTTGGAGTGGAGCGGAAGTGTGGAGAGGAAGGTGTGAGTTCAGGTGTCGTCTTCGCCACTTAAACGAGGTTTAAAATTATGAGGTTCGTCGCCCATTATTTTCATGTTGCTACTAAGTGCGACGCTAATAAACAATCGATCAAATTATCAGAATAATGATTGTAAGAGTCTGCCTTTGCTCCCTAACATGCAGTATTTCATCTAATTTTGTAAACGTATAGTTCTGTGCTTAGCAAAAATGTCTGTGAAAAAAAAGGCAAAATTTCTCATTTGGGCAAAAACGAAATTGTGAAGTGGATTGAAAAATGTGACACGTTAGTTATTTCCGCTAATGAATATGGAATTAATCGAGCTAAGCTCGTGTATATAATAGATAAGCTAGTGGATACAGATGATAACGTTCTGAAAACAGACGACATCAGTGAATAGTTGACCGGCGATAAAGAGAAAAATAACTAGTTTCTTACGGATAATGATTCTATAGAATTTGACATCAATAAAAGAAGAAGAGGAGGGTAGCAATGACGTCCTCTGTTCAAATAATGTTTGATAACAAAGCCGTCGATTCCATTGCTACATCTATTACCTGGGCAGAAGGAAATGGTGTCTCCACGAATTTCCTTATAGCGCTGAAGTGACTTCCAGAACAAGTGTTGAAGGTGTCTTTTGTAAAGAGAGAGGACAAAAAAAAAAAAAAAAAAAAAAAAAAAAAAAAAAAAAACAGATGAAAAGAGAAATCCTTTTACACCTTTTACTTTAATGTGATAATGAAATCTATTAAAATACAAACAGTGCATTTTTTTGTAGTTATTTCCTGTGTTTGATACTTTATATTTGTGTGAATGTTGTATGAAACTTTATAATATAATACATTACTTTTGCTGTTTAAATGTGTTATTATTAGTGATGAATAACTGACTGTGATCTGTCCAATATTTGCCGATTTCCAAGAGAGCATGCTCTTCTCTCTCTGTGTGTGTGTGTGTTTGTCTTGTCTATACACATAGATATTCCAGTTATTTATTCATTGTGAATTTTAAATAAAAATTGTAAAACTAGTCATCATTTATTCAATAGATGGGTCTCACCAATGTCATCACGATTTGAACTTAGTGCCCTCTTTTTAGAAAAAAAAAAGCAAAGTACATCGAGGAACCTCTCTCGCTCTCCCACTTTCCGCCATGAACAGCTGAATCTTTCTACGACGAGCACCAACGTCCAAAACGTCCAGAAGCGAGCATGATAAATTTTGTCGTTCTACCTCTTAAAGGTGACTTTAAGTTGCTGTACATACCTTCGAACAGTTTGTTTCAAAACAATTTTTAGAGATGCTTATGTTTTTTAGTTACAATTGTCTATAAAATGGTAAACCCAAAAAAAAAAAAAAAAAAAAAATCATGAATTTTTTTAAATTTTAAGCCATATTTACACTAGTACATTTACGCTGGGAAGCTCATATAACAAATTAGAATCAATATATATTTCACTTTTTATTTCAACAGTATATATATATATATATATATCCCTTTTTTTATTTAAATAACAAGTTAAAAGCTATTGTTATGAACATGGTGCTCCCTTTTGCACCATCTCCTCTTATTAAGGAAAAAAAAAAACGGATTTAAAGATATCAGAATGAAAGTTTAGATAATGACCCATTCACCTTGGATGATGACGGAGAGGAACTCATGACTTCGGTGACAAATGGAGAGTACTTGAAGACGATGCAACTTTAAGCGAAAATTCACAGCGGTAAGAAAGTTGACCTGGGATATATTCTCTGAGACGTCTCTGCCTGGCCCGGAAAGGTATAACATACGCCAAAAGCTAAGAGTTCGGAGAGGAATCGGTTTGTGTACGGAATCAGTTGTTCGCTCTGACCGACTGGGAAATCGCTGAGCGAATATGTTGGAAATTGGATCTAGCGGAACTGTTACGGATAGTTTGTCTTTAAGACTTGCTGGAGGTGAGATTAATTGGGAATCGACTGAACGCTGTCGGAATTGGGAAGTGGAGCGTGCCGGGTGAATCTGAGAAGATGTGACTTGCATTTTCTGGGAATCGTCAGAGATCATAGAAGTGTAGAATATTACGGCGGAGGCTGTCCGAAGAGGGGCTGTTGATGAGCCGGAATCCTCATTAGAAATAACTGCCACTGTACTTAATGTAGCTTTGTTCCTAAGCATGTATCATTGAATTGTGGAAGTGCTATCTATATTACTGTCCAAGTTCTTCTACCTGTGTGTTGTCTTGAAGACTTACGAATAAACCGTCATTTGTCGAAAAGAACTCCGAGTTGGTGGTATATTTCCTCTCACATCCACAAGAGAGGAAAAGAATTTTCCGTAGCACTACGTTTAATATTCATAACATACCAGATATTCACCGAATATTGTGGTAAATTTCATTTGAATATATGAAATACCTTCTTTAAGAATTGAGATTTTGTAGTAAAAAAAAATTAAAATCAGTTTCATCAAAAAAAATGCAAATCTATAAACCAAATTAAGTCAAGTAATAGTTGCAGGTGCACCTACAACTATGAGTACAAATAAATAAGTACGTTAAATCTTGCATTTACATATTGTGCATTCACATCAAGTTTAAAATTGAAGAAATAGCTATTTAAATTTTATGGTTTTATCTCTGGTCTTGAAAAAATTTCCTCTTCACTTTTTGTCGTTTTAAAGTGAGCTTCCATTTGAAAATCTGTTTTAACTGTTTCTAGCTAACAGAAAACGAATGTAAATCATTTTGAACAAATATATGACTTAAGTAAAAGTACAATGGAATCTTTCAGTAAAAATTTTTTGACGAGAACTATGATTTTGGGTAGGCACATACCTTAAAAGTAACATAGTCTCCTCCTAAAATAGTTTCCTCAGAACTTTTCCCACTAATATAAAAAAAGAAAGTTCTAATTCGAATTTCATTCTGACTTATATACAGATTGAAATTATCAGGATATATCACATATGCATATATATATATATATATGTATGTATATATATACATATATGTGAAAATATATCAGTTTAAATATATTTTACATTTATTTATTAAATAAAATTCAAGTGTATACCTCACTTGTTAAAACAGTGACATTGACCAATACTTTGTAGTAGAACATTTCAATAATTTCTTATTACTTTATTAGCTCTTTTATAAGCCAAATGACTGAAAATGAATGTATCTATATCTATATTTACCATTTAGTTAGATACGACAATTATACTATGCATAAGTTTGCATTATGTACACATTTTTTAAAAGTCACCTCTTTGTTTTTGGTGTTAACCAGTACATGAAAAGTAATTGCGTGATGATGATGATGCGCGTGATCCTGAAATGTGTTAACTATGCTCGTTCGTCAAAAAGCTAGAGACAGCTTTTGAATTACTGATATTTCCATTCGGAATTTTTCACTATCATAGTTCCTTTATTATTGCCGTTTATATTTTTGCATATGATTTTACACACCCACACCCACACCCACACCACACTACACACACACACACACCCCACAATACAGAAAGTGGGGGGAGTGATGAGATTCTATATCCCGAATCTACGTTGGTTTGCTCTTACGCAAAGGGCTGGTTTGTCTAAGAAGGTAATTCCATTACCAGATTCTATGATAATTTCGTAGAAATTCAATGATGAGGCTCAACTTATTTTACTTCGTTTATTATTTGGTGAGATGAGATGGGAAATATTGACACGCTGATCTATATATAGGTTATCTCTATTAGGAGTAAACAGTTCTTCTCAGACAGGTAGATGGCTGTCTAATTAACTGTATCCCATATTTACGATAGGAGTGGGAACGCGCTCTGGCGTTCGGAGTATACTTCTGATGCGGGTAATGGGGAGAAGAGAAGTGGAAAAGTGGGGAAGAGAGAGCAAGAATGAAATATCGCTCAGTTTTATTCAGGAATAGGTGGCGCTGCGTTAACTATCGTGGTGCCAACTATCGAGTAACTGAAAAACTGGTTTTACAGTATATTGAAAATAAAATAATTCTTTGATAATTAGTGGAAAATCCTACACACACACACACACACAGATATATATATATATATATATATATATATATATATATATATATATATACGTTTAATGTCCTCTTATAGACTTAGAGATTGTTTTAATAGTTGAACGGGTGTGTTAGCGAATAATTGTCGATACGAAACAGATTCTATGACGAATATTGAAGCCATTCTACATTTTAATTTTTTTACACTTCAGGTAGAATCTTATTTTAAGTCTGTGAGTATGATTTCATAAATATCATTGAAAAAATTCTTTTTTTACATCACTGATAACGGTACTGATCTTTTTTTCACCAAAGATAAGCCTGTGAGGTAGAACAGGTGCTGCATTTCAAATGAAATTTAGCCACAAAATGTTCACGTGGTTGGCTTAGAAGAGAGAGTAAGAGAGTAAGATACCTCTTCTTATCAAGGGAGTAAGATATCTCTACTAGTGTTCCTGTTACTTAACCGTTTTTCAAATTAGCAAGTTGCATCGTCTATAGCTCTCGTATCACCTAGAGCGGTGTTAATTTAAATTTGAGGAAGCCAGTGCTTCTTGAATCTATATACTCACTTGTATTGTACTATTAAAATAATAAAAAATATAGCTCTATTAGAGTTTCCATAGGCAAATTTCATGCTCTGAATATTTCGATATTGAAATGAAAAATAATTGGAAAAGTAACGAGAGTTACACACACATTTTACTTATATCTGATAATCAAAAGTATTGTTTCTCAGTAAATTGAATTTTATGTTTAACACGCCCAAATGTATTATTAGTTATCCGAATTCAAATGAAATTATTTTTATTAAAAAGATCAAACTTTTCAACAAAAGTACCTTCAATTTTCAGAACATTTAAATCTTGAAAATACATAGATAAAAACTGACTCTTTGATGCAACTCAATATTCAAAAGCACCTTTTGAAAATAAAATAAAATAAATTAAATTAAAAAATTGTTTCCGTGTAAAAACATCGACATGTAATATGCTAATCATAGGTACTTTTCTGTGAAAAGTGTTACTGTTACTTTATTACATAAAATAAAAAGGAAACTTTATATATTCGTAAAAGAGAAGCTAAAAAAATAAGATTGTCTTGTTTAGTTAATTGATTTAAGCAAAATAAAAAAAGCACGTTACTTAATTTTGATCCCTCTTAAAGGCTTTCCCTTTAGTCTTTTTTCTTTAGAGCCTTAACAGAAAGCAGCTTTGAGATTTAAAGTTTACGATTACTTTTTTTTTAACCTTTGAAACACGATCTAATCTGGGCTTTTACATAGGAAGGATAGGCAAATTAACAAAACTTCATTAACTCTCACTAATCAGTTAATGATAGTTAATGAATTAATTAAACTTAATTAACTCTCTCTTTTGAATTCCTAACTAAACACCTTCAGAACATTTTCATGTTAAAAACTTTTAGAAAAATTTCACTCTTAGTTTTAAATGATTAAATAATACTTTTAATTTTTTCATGCCAAATGTTAATTTAGTAGAGTTAATAAAAGGCAGAAAATGATAATTATATAGCTTAGTCATTTTTATACCACTGTTTCATTGGTTCTAAGAGAAAAAATAAACAAAGTAATGTAATTTTAATGTAACAGTAAATACTATAAATTAGACATTTAATTATTTATTTAAACTGCATGTGAAATAGATTTAACATTGAGATTAATTAACAAGACATCACTAAGCCTACTGAAATTATTTATTTACGTAACATAAAACACAAACACTCATAGGGCTTCAGAAAAAAATTATCTGAAGCTGAAAACAGACTTCATGATTTAAGGAGAATTGAATTATAAATAAAGTCTGATATCTACAAGTAATCTAGTTATGTCCTAATTTCATTAATATCTTTATATTATAGTTTTGAAAAGCAAAAAAAAAAAAAAAAAAAAAAAAAAAATGTTATAAAAATTATTTTTTTTTTTTAATTTGAAAAGGTGCGTCTGCGATGAGGTATTTCAAAATTAAATAAATTAATGTCCTTTTCCATTCATGGCTAAGAATAGAGCCTGCCTTAATATATATTTTTGTTCTGGGTTTCATTTCCGAGTTTGTAATTCATTTCCTAGATTAAACCTGACAAATTCCTACTATAGTTTTATTTTTCCGTCTATCATAAAATTATTTATTCAACATTTTCTATTTCTTATATTTTACTTTGCCTATTTATATTTTTATTTTGCTGTTAGAAAAATTAAGTTATGAAAGTATGTAATTTCGTGATAAAATAATGATGCAATCTAAATTTATGAATGTATCGTGTAAATTTAATTGTATAGTAATAGTGGCTACCAGTATTATGTGAGTGTCATACGTTCTCTCTGAATAATATAATAGTTGATTGCATATTTTAATATAATTAATTGATTCATTTGTCTGAAAAATTATATGCTCTATTGCAATATATATATTTATCTGAAAATTCTTAAGTATTCTAAATGAAGTTTAAATGAAATGCTCTCGAAATTAAATTTTACTAAAACATCGCCTGCCATTAGATTAAATTAAAATCTCTATACCAACCTTTGTTATAAGAAAAGTAACTGATTTTTCAAAGCAATTTTTGATAGTCCAGAGTGATAAGAATTGTAATATGAAACAAAAAATTTTGTTAGAAAGAAAAGAGATGAGAAATATGTTAAAACTAGGAATGAAGCATTTATTATGAAAGACATTACCCCTTTTACTAGTATAATAACATGCAGAGGAGACCAGTGATTTTTATAATTCTTAGAAATATTGCATGAACCAGTTTTTTTGTTTTGTTAAAAATCATACGTAACGAACAAAAACGAAATAATTAAATTATAAAAGCATATGTTTCAATGAATTAAATCGTCCAAGTTACTTTGATATTAATGTCATTTTAATATATATATATATATATATTGAATACATCACAAATATATTAAACATCTTTGCGAATCGTAATCCAATTTCAAATCCACCACACAAAAATAGGTCCACAAAGTCAGCTTGTTAGTGGTCTAGCCGTGAAGAATTTATTTATTTACATTTACACAGCTTACATTTTAACTCACTCTCTGGACCATTCTACTCCTTTACCATACAACTAATTACCAACCAATTGTTTGCATCCTTTTACATTTTATTACCAATCAAACAATTATTTAAATCTTTTTTCAATTTATATGGTGATGATGTGTTATATTTTTTTCATTTTGAGTATGTGATATACATCTTGAAGCTTAAAGAAAATTCCGTCTTACTACTCACATATTTGAATCTTAATTTCTTTGAATTTTGTAAGTAATTTTTATATTTTGATTTGTTGATAATTTTTAGAATTATAGATTTTATTTGTGTAAATTTTAACGTTGAAATTTTTTGCATTTTTTAATCATTGAACACTTTTGTAATTTGGATTTCCCAATTCAGCCTACCAAGAATTATAAATTTTATTTTTGTAGATTTTATCGCTGAATTTTTTTGCATCTTTTAATCATGAACTCTTTTGCAATTTGGATTTCCCAATTCAGCCTACCAAGTCGCAAAGGGGGAAGGTTGGTACCATTAAACTAGTTTAACCCCGCTTAATCGGTCCTCAGCCCGATATTGCTTTTTGACTTGCTGGGTTCCATATTTTCATTTATTTTTCTTTCATTGTTACATTTCTTTCTGGATTTTTGTCTTTTAAAATATTTTAAATTATTCTTTCATAAATTTTCAGTATATATATATTTTCAGTATATTTTTTTGAATAATTACTGTAACTATTAAAAGTTAAAACTTTTTCAATAGTCAGTGGTATAATTGTGTTATGAATTTGTATGTATGCAAAAGTTATAAAATATTATCACTACACCATATGTATTTAATACTTTAGCTACTGCTTTCTTCTAAATTATGTAAATCGAATGTTAATGTTTTAAAATCACGCACGGGAAATCCGGTTGAGTTCACGCAGAAATTTAATTCATTCTCGGAAAATTTATATTTTAGCGGTGAAATGTTTTGAAACTCTATATTTAATACCAGACATTAAAAAATCTGTCATTTATCACCTGAATGTCATTTAATTATGATACATCATAAATATTCATCTGTTTTATATTATTTTTAAAGGGTTTTCTTTAACTCAAATTGTCACTTTGTCTGAGTCAAAACTTTAAAAACTTTTTTCTCACATTTTAAAACGCTCAATTGAGCTGAAATTTTCTATATACGATTGTATTGGATGGCAATACGATATTTATTTTTATAATTAATACAAATTAATTGATTAAAACTAATTATTTAAAGAATTATATTTTACGCCCAGTTTCTCGCCAAGTCGCCAACTGACCGTCAAATCCGTCGCATTCCTTAAAGGAACAATTCTTCAAAATTAGATTAAATAAATTTTAACAGCGCCTTTTAAACCAAGCCTGGATTTTTTTTCTTTTCTTTCTTAAATCTAAATTAAGTTCATATCGTGTACGATTCGGAAAGAGATTGAGCATGAGAGAAAAAAAATCAATGCTAAAATTTTGTGAAAGTTGTAATTGACCTAAAATTTTTTAAACGTATTTATTTTAGATGATAAATTTAATAAGCGTCAAATAATAAAATAAATTATTAAAACTAATTATTGAATAAATTAAATTTGATTCAACATTCCCTTTTGCTTTTAAAATTTAAGGTATAAAAAAGTATGTTACCCAAAGTGTGAAGTTTGTAAAAAAAACCATGTTTAAGAAACTCATTTTTTACCGGTGTTATTATTGTGTTATTCATGAACAATATTAATTGATTGATTGAGTTTTGTAGGACAACGAAGTCTATAATCCTTTTTTTAAAGATACTTTTCATTCAATAAATATCAAATTATTTCAACTTCTGCAGGAATGTTCTGAACACTTCTTTACAAGTTGCTGCTTTATTCAAGTTATTTGAAAGTAACATTACACCCCGGATTTATTATGTGTATATTCCAAAGGTAATGTCTTTTAGATTTGTATTTACTACAAATCAAAAGAATATGTTCCAAATTGTTGATGCGGTAGCAGGTTCTACACGTTGCATTATCGTGTAGATGGAATTTTTGTAAAATCCCGAGAGTTATGATTATTTTGTAGATTATTCGAACGCTAAGAATTTCCTCTCTTCTGCTTTTCGTCTAATTGTATATTTTATCTATGGTTGGAATGTTCCCTAAGACTTCGAAATATTTACTTGGATAAACATTTTCGTTGATTCTTTTAATTCTGTTTCTGTAAATATAGTTATTAATATCTTCCGGATCATGTATACATTGATCTGCTTCACCGATTTTGCGAATTTATCCACTTGATCATTCCAAGAAGTTTCCGAGTGTCCCAGAATCCAAAGTAATATCATTTGAGTAAGCAAAAGCGATATTATCAATATTTTGCTGGCTAATCTAAGAATAACTTTGGGTGGTTTAATATCACAATTTTTATATCCAGATAGAACAGATTGTCTAATGGATAATAACATATTTTTATTTAATTCAGCAAGATAGTATAAAGTTTGGCATATGGGTCGTGCTTCTGCTGTAAATATAAAATTAATAGGATTTATGGTGTTAGCAAATGAGGCACGGCATTTTTTTCGTTATTCTAGTTACAGACTTTGTTATGGTTTTTTGAAGCAACCATAGTTATTAAGAAATAATCCCGGTAGCTATTGTTTACTGTTCCATCAAATAGTCCTTATATAACAGGATTAGGTAAATTCTTGTCCTGAATTCCAAATTCACAACGGTGTAAGTTTCACATGGAAGTTCTGTGAAATACAGTAATCTAGGGATAGAGAATATTTGTTCCCTATTAATATTCAATGCGCGAAAAATATTCATGATCAACATAAGTTATAACCTAGTAAAAAAATCTCACTCACTGGGTTCAAGAATATCTTTTTTTCTCGCTTTACTGAACTAACCTAACAAGGATCAAAATATGTTCTGATCTTTTACAGGAGGGTCGCAATGACTTTAGAAAGACACACACACACACACACACACACAC
>BMAW01109469.1:0-27402 GCA_019974015.1 Nephila pilipes | reverse complement strand
TGCTGTTCGTGGATCAGGATGTCATTTTCACTATTGAATTTGCTCAGTCTATTGTGGAAAATTTTTTCTGCGATTTTGCTTAACACTGAGAGGAGGGATATAGGTCTGTAGTTTTCAGGTTTAGTTGGATCTTTTCCAGGTTTCCGGATCGGTATGATTGTGGCAGTTTTCCAGGAATCCGGAAAGTGACCGATGTCCAGCATATTTTGGATGATATTTCTGAGTTGGTAGATGCAGAGATATGGAAGATTTTTAATCATTTTGTTTGTGATACCATCCTTACCTGGTGCTTTATTAATTTTTAGGATTTTGATGTAATTTGCGATTTCTGAAGCAAGTGGTGGAGTAGGTGGGGGGGGGAGTTTTCGAAGTTTTCTTTATTCATGAAGAATTCGTGAACGACGTGTTTCGCTGTGCTATCATGTGTTGGTGAATTTAGATCGTTTAGTTTAAACTGACTCTGAAGTGAGTCAGCGAGTGTTTCAGATTTGTCTGCGTCACTCAGAGCGATACCAGTTGGGCCGTTTAGGGCGGAAACAGGGGGTCTTCTCTTTCTGAGTGCTTTTGACATACTCCATAGAGTGCCGTTTTCAGCATTCAGATTTTCAAGAGTTTCTTCCCAATCTTTTTGTTTGAGTAAGTGCACTTTACGCCTTATTTCGTTTTGAATTCTGTTTAAATTTTGTTTATCAGCAGGGAATCTTGTGAACTGCCAAAGTTTTTTGGCTTTGTTCCTTTCTCGAAAAAGGTTTCTAAGCTCTCTGCCGATAAATGTCTGTTTGTTTGTTTGGATTGGTTTTGAGGCGTTTTGGTGTGCACTTAAAATGTTGTGTGTTAGTTTGGCTACTTCAATTTCAATATCCTCTCCTCTGTGCGCTTTGGGGAGTGTAAAAGTGTTGATGGTTGTGTCAAGGAGTGTTTTTCTAAACAATTCCCAGTTGGTGTGGAGCTTCGGCGAAGGAAGCTTAAACTTCTCTTGAGAAGCAAAGTGAATGAGAACTGGGTTGTGATCGCTACTTAACTCCGGTAGCGAGTGTATCTGGAAGGGCCAATCAAAGTTCGCCGTAAGAGCAATGTCGATGGTGGAGGCGGAGTTATGTCCGAATCGTGTTGGAGTGGGCGGGGCTAAGATATCTATGCCGTTCTGATCGGCAAAGTTTTTAAGTGCATTACCTCTCGATGAGTTGTATGTGCAGCCCCAGGTAGTATGCTTAGCATTTAAATCTCCGCATATTAGTGAAGTCAGCCCTAGATTTAGAATAGTATTTATGTCTGTTGGAACGTGAGTGACTCTGACAGATGGGGGTATATACATCGAGGTAATAAGTATTGGGTTTCCATCTGTAGGGGTGAGGGCAACGATAGTTGCTTCTGCACCGTTTAATGTGGGTGTTGGGATATTGTAATGTGGGAGAGGTTTCTTAATAAGAATTGCAGTTCCGCCAAACGGCCGATTGCTTGTGGTGGGTCTGTCATTTCTATATGTGGTGTAGTTTGGAATTGAAAATTTCATTCCTGGTCCGAGATGTGTTTCTTGGATTAGTATTAAGTCAGGGTTGTGCTTATCTATGAAGTTCCTTAATTCCACTTCGTGGAACTTTACACCTTGGGCATTCCAAAACACCAGTTTGAGTCCGAGAAGGGTGAATTTTAATTATTGGAAGTGGGTGGTGTCGCGACTACATACGATATGAAAATGTTGAGCTTGTCGAAGTCGCTGGTGACTTTCGACATGTTTAGGGCTTCGAATATTTTCGGGAATTTATTAAATAGGTTTTGTAGTTCTGCAATGGCTGTAATGAAATTAAAGTTTCCTGGTTGTGGGGTGGTAATAGGGGCAGTAGCCGGTTCAAACTGGTGCTTGGCTTCGGCTGACATTTGGGCTATTTGTGGCGCCATCTCTTGGGTGGTTTCGTTACTGCAAATGTTTGCAAAAGTAACACCTGCAGTTACGGGTCGGGTGGGAGGGAGGTTCCTGTTTTCCGTTTTCTGAGTAGACTGACCTTTGGCTGGTTTCTTTTTAGGGAACAGCGGGCATCCCTGCCAAGAGGCCATATGGTTAGAATTGCAATTAATGCATAGTGGATTTTCTAACCTTTCTATAATAGTGCATTCCCCAGTGCGGTGATTTTCACCGCACTTGAGGTATCTGGCATTCATTCTGCAATTATGTGAAGAATGGTGGAAATAATTGCAGTTGTAACACTGCGTAGTTCCTTGCTTCTTTTTAAAAGGTACTATCTTGACAATGATGTGCATGATGGATTGTACTTTATAGATTTCCAGGGCGTCATCTCCCCTACGGATTTCTACCATAAAAATGGGGAGTGGGAATTTTGTTTTTAATTGCTTGAGTTGAACGACCTTCTCTACCTTGATGCCTTTAGAGATAAGGTCTTCTTTGATGTCCTCCACATCAGCGTGCACTGGAAGTCCTTTTACACAAATTTTCAAAGGACGATTATTTAGGGGTTGAATCACGTAGTATTCAGCCTTTAGATTGGTCAGGAGAGTGGTAATTCCACGGTGATCATCTTCTGAGTTGGGTGAGACTTTTATATACTGTCCCGATAGCTTGCAAGCTGAATTCGGGAATTCCCTGTTTATGGCCTGGATGATGATGTTGTAGTTCTGGGTAAGCCTAAGCATTACCGGTTGAATCTTTGGAGGTGTGGGGGGGGAATGTCAGCGTCCCCCATATTGGGATCAATTGCCCCCAACGCATTGAAGCTATTGCTCGTGGTTAAGCTTACATTATTATTTTCATTAGTGACTGCCTTTTTTGCAGTTTTTGTAGGTTTTTGAAAACCATTTGCTTCAATGACGCGTTGAGCTTTGGGAGCTCTAGTTTGGTTAACTGCAGAAGGTGATGCGGCTTTGTTTTCAGTTAAACTGCATGACTCAGCCATGCGTTTCCTAAGATTTTTAATAGCAAATTTGTTATGTTTCTGGCAATTCTTTAAAGGGCAAGGAGAAATAAAGTTCATCTCACCTAGAATTTTGTTCAGTTCCGCTTGGCAGGTTTTCTTTTGCTGATACAGGTCCTCTAGTAGTGGTTGGGATCTGACTTCTGGGTCCTCTTCTTCTATGTCTATGAGTCCATTTAGGTGCTCGATTCTTTGTTTGATAATTTTTTCTTGCTTCGCAAGGATGGTGTGAGTGTAGCAAATTTCCTTTGCTGGTGGTGGTTGGTCGTTGCTCACCGGAGTCACCGCTCCGGTGTCCATCGCATCGTTCGGCGCCTGGGCGCCCACGTTAGGCTTAGAAAGCTCCATAGTTTCGTGCGTCTGTCCTCCTTGAAGTCCAAACGTCGAATCCGGGGGTAAGTAATGTCGTAAAAACTTCCGTCCTCACCAGTGTTTTCATCTCGAAAGTGTCTGTCTCCAAAAGGTTAAGAAACGCTGGCCTACAAGTATATATTTATGACTTCCCCAACACTCCTCTGTGAACAGCTGAGGAATGGGCAATTTTTCCTAAAGACAATTTTAAACTATTCCAGTGATTCTCAAGTCATTCAATCTCCGGAAGCCTTTGTAAACTTTGGTTTCCACAGCTACTTATCGCTTATAAAACTACGATTAATACTAAGTTAGAGATAAAATATATATATATATATGTGGATTACCTGGCACTCCAGAATGGCTCACAGATTCAAGAACTGTGATTAGTTTGAAGAAATCTCTAGGAAATCTAGACGTATTGACACCTCCCCCAATTTTTTTTATAAATGTTTGTTCGATTTAGAGATAAATTTGGGAATATCTTCATCGAATCTATATAGGTGTGGTTCATTACCTCGACTTTCATTTAGTGATAAATTAATCTATTTGAAACACATTAAATATATACAAGAAAGATTTGGGAGTAAAATCCATCTCTTAGCTTATTGCTAATTGGCAGATTTTTTTCACTGTAATTAAATAACAATCCTACTTTATAAACAAGTTCTTCGCCCAACAATGAAGTACGTGGTCTTCGTTCTGAAAACAAAATTAATGTTTTTACAACTATAGAAAAACGCAAAAAACAAAGCACAATCAATGTTTTCAAATCTATATTATAAATTTAGATTTGCCTATTTTACTACGAAAAAATCGTACCCTCTAATAATTTAAATTTTTATTTCTCAGTGCACTCACATTTAATGAAAACAGAATTGCATTTCCGCGTATCTCTTTCAGACAGTTTGTCGCTTCTTATTTTCTTTTTCCTTTATCAATTTTACCCCATTTTAAAGAATAAACAATAACCCACTGGCGCTCATTAATGGTCTAATTTTAGTGGTATTGAATGATTTTTTCATTAACGTTGTACGAAGAATCAACACTTGGGCTATTGGTGATAGATCTCATTATTCTGAACATCGGTTAAGTGACGAGGACGACATTTGAACTGGAATTCCACTTACCAAACTTCCACACCTCGTCAGTGCAAAAACTTGGGAGTATCATCAGATTTAAAGTGGAGTTGGCCCCCCCCCCCCCTTTTTTTTTTCAGTGGATCTTTAGAGAAATATAGACCAGAACTATACGATTTGAGGAAAACAACTCTGGCTGATCAGGAGATTGCCGTCATGACCACTCGGCTACTGTGACCAATTTTGGTAGTAATCGAGTTATGATTACATCAGAAATTTTACTTTTCAAACAATGGAGTGTGCTTCATATTAAATGAAACTGAACCTCAAATTCTTAAATCGGTGTGAATCTGATATTAAGAAAATAAGGTTCACTCTAGCGTCATGCTTGTTACTGAACCGTGGTTCAGAAATACGATATCCATATCGTACAAGTTTTGTGTAATTTTTACAGGGATTTCAATTTAAGCCAATCCAATTTGGAATTTACGTATGTGTTTAATTCGGAAACAGTCGTTTAACAATTTAAAAAAAAAATAATATAATTTTCAATAAATGGACTTTACATATCGAAAAAAAAATCGATAATTCAGATTTTAAAAAAATTCAAAAGTGTCTCTTTTTATTTTAAATTATAATAAGTTTAAAGCATTCACAAATTGATACTTTCTTTGTAATAAATAAGTGAAGTACACTATACAAAGTTATTAATCTAAATGATTATCATGTAAATTATTAAAAACAGATTCAAACGTTTTATGTATATAGTCAGTCCTTTTGAAATCTTTGAATTATAAATTTAATTCAATGAGTTAATTCTATTTATTGAATGCACCTAAATACTATACAGAAACAATAATTAATTACTTAAAATAATTTAAGTGGTACTCTGAGATTTAATAGATGTTTCCAGTTCTTCTGAGTCTATCAGAATGAAAATCATGTTATTTGAAGGATCCAACATATCATATAGGATAGAATAAACTTTAGTTTTATAGATTATTCGACTCTGTGAATGAGAGAAAAGTGTAACGCTTAAAAATTTAAAGATTCAGCACTTATTCATGTTTCGTTTGGGTTCATTATACATGTTAATTTCTAATAATAATTCACAACTGAAAAGTGTGTATCAATTGTAATTTTGCCTCATTGCTCATTTCGGAAATATGATGAGCAAAACGGGTAATAAGATAATATGTTACATGATAAAAATCCGATTTAGCAAAAACCGTTCCATAACATCACCAAACTTTGATATCATTTAATATAAAACAATGAAAAAATAAGAAAAATGGAATTAATTTTTTTTTTAATATTTTGTTGCAATTATTTTTAAATAAGTTTAAAACTGTTTAACTGTAAGAAACTTTTTATAACGAGATAAGATACAACTTAAAAGTGTTTGAACTTTTTTGTCACAAATCATGCTACTATACTCGTCTTTTGTTCCATCAGTAACAAATCAAACACTTTGAAATATACTGCTGAATTTTAACAGATATTTTTTGAATTCCAAAAAAAGTTGATAATTCAATCCTACATTACATATCATTTATCTAGATTCAACTTCTATAAAATTTTTAATCAAATCTTTTGTATTTGAAGAGAACAATAATATTCTTCTCTACAGATATTATCGATCAACTTTTTATAACTGTTTTCACAGATACGGTGACGAGAATGTGTTAATAATCTTCCATAAATTTTTGAAAAGTCATTTCTCGTGTTGGGAATGAAATACTACAAGAAATCAGAAAAATATTGATAAACAATGAGAAATTTTTTAAAAAGTAAAAGGTTAAAAAATGAATTACTTGAGGGAGGAAGAGAAAAAAAAAGTTAACACATAAAATTCGTTATTATAATTTGGACAATAAAATGCTTGATGTCATAAAGAATCTAAATTATTTACAAGACACTATTAGACGTGAACATATTATTTTTTTACAATTTTTTTTAAAATTGAAATACGATTATCAGTATAATTTGAATATATGTTTGAAAATATTTTTTTATTGTAGGAATATTTGATTCAGTAGATTTTAATGATGTTTCTACGATAACTATTTTTCGCAGTTTCTTAAGAGAACAGAAAATGTTGTGCTCCATTTTACTCTAGAATTATTATGCTTTTTCTGAAATTTCTAAAAGAACCTTATTAGAAACACGACAAACATTAAAATAAGTTAAAGTTGTTATGTTCGCTATATAGCATCCAAATATACCTTGAAAGATATTAAAAAAAAAAACTTAAGATATTTCCCTTAAATGAAATATTCACATTAAATTAAATTTTTTAAAAGCTTACACTGGAGATTCTTAATGTCAGTGGATAATACGGATAACAAAGGTTTTGAACGCATAGAAATTTGCTGTATTCATATAATAAACCTATTTTCAAAAAAAAAAAAAAAAATTCCATTGGGATTTATGCTTGATTAGTTTCGAAAAATAAGCTATTGATTGGAGTTCCATAAATTTTATTGAAATATTGTTTACCATCTGGATTTAAACATAAATTATACTTGAAATTATGAAGTCAAATGCTAGTTCATTGTAATATTAAATGAAATATTTTATTTTATCTTTATTATAATGGAATTAAACAACTGAATCCTATTAATTTGTTTTTACTCTTCTTGAGACTAATTCAATGTTTCAAAGCAAGACGCAAGAGAGGCTTTTTCTCCAGTTTTGATCTGGAAGTTGTAATGACTCAAGGGCGAAAGTATTTGTAGGTAGGTGTGTTAAGTTGAAATAAATCTGATTCGAAATTTTTGTGCTTTCACATGGATAATATATTTTCCATTTTTTAAAAAAATTATTTATAAATGATCAATCATATACTTTAAGTTCGAAAGCTGTAATTAAATGTCTTGAAGTTTTATTACCAATTTGATTTTAATCAGCTTTTACACCAATGTTTTTTTCTAGTTAAATTACCAGTAATATATTAAGAAACTAAAAGTAGAAATTCTACATATGTTTACATAATTATAAAATGGTTAAAAATATCCTTGACTACAACAATACCGATTTAGGAAAGGTATACGCGAATCTGTATTTTGTTTTGTTATTTTTGAAAAAAATGCTTTTAAAATTCTCTCACAGAATTAATCCTAGATAACATCATTCGTAAGAAAAGTGTATGCAGATTACAATAACAGTCAAATGACGTTGATTCAAATACTGTTAACTTGAATTCAGCATGAAGAAAATGTAACTAAACTATTTAAGAAAATAGTAAATAACATTTTGCAAAATGCTAGTCAATTTTGACATCTGTTGAAATTTAAAAAAAAAAAAAAATTACAAAGAACAGAAAGCAGATAATAAAAAAATTTTATACCATCTATTTCTTCTATAAAACCTCAAAATTAAATGAGGAAAGTTTATAGGTTTTTTCATTGAAATCAACATTTCAAATAAATCAGTTTTTCGGTTTTAATTTCATATTTGAAAAATTATTAAAATAAAAATAATAGTTATTTAGAATTATAATAATAAAATAAAGAAAAAGAGAGAGAAAAACAAAATCTCATATGTAGAAATTTAGTCTCTATTTTTCGATACTATTCTCAAAACTTGATAAGAGAGATGGTGACGTTTTATGGCGCGAGGCCAGATACTGTTATGCTGAGCCAAACAAGATATGATCTAGATGTTTGAAAAATGGAAAAAAGAGAAATAATTTGGCGTAAAAGAGTCGAGAATAGAAAAAGATCGCTAGCGTATCCCGAAGGTGGGTCACCCGTGTTTACTAAAGACAATAAATCCCATGGGGAAAAAAAAGAACAGCACCTTACCTCGAGGTCATGATCACAAATTGATGAGCTCTATGGCTTTCAATTATGATAAATATGTTTTCAAAACTTTAATAATTATCAACTATTTCAAATATTAAAACTGTACTTTCTTTATAAAATGGAATGTAGTACATATCCTTTTGCAGCGTGTGTGACATACCTCCTCCTTTCTAAAGCACAAATTATCTTTAAATTTCTTTAACAGCATATAAAATATTCTTCTAAAAATGTTGTAAATTTTTTTAAAAAGTAAAACAAGCTCGAAAATGGTTATAAGAATATATTTTTTGAAAATACAATCAATACAATGGATATAATCGTATTTGAAACTTTTTAATGCAGCTGAATTCGAAACTGATTATTTTTTCAAAAATGCATTTGATACAAAATGTGTAATTGTATTTAGAATCTTTTTTTATGAGCGTAAATACATTTTTTTAAAGAAATTATCAATTACGAAATATATAATTGTATTCGGAACTTGTCCATGAAAGAATGTATTTTTTTAAATGCTATCAATTATATATATATATATGTGTGTGTGTGTGTGTGTGTGTAAAAGAAATTTTTTTATGCAGCGGAGCTCGAAACTGAAGTAAAGAATTCATTTTTTAAAATGCAGTTATTAAAAAAGAAGGGTGGTTTTATTAACGTCGCACCAGAAGCAACATGAGGGCTATTGGCGATGGACCCCGTGATTTTGAACCTCAGTCAAGTGACGAATCTGACACCTGAACTGGCACCCCCTCTCCTGACTTCCACACCACGCCAAAAGGGGGGCATTTGAGTTCCGACAGATTAAACGTGCATCAGCTCGGTCTTAAACACGGTGGGTCTTCAGTGGCATGAAGGGTCGACTCAAGGAAAACTGCTAGGCACGACTATTACCACTAGGCTATTGCGGCCACATTATAAATGGTTAACTGTATTTAGAACTTTTTTTTATGATGATTAGGAAAAAGTCTTATCTACCTCTTTAAAATGGCATCATATACGACGTAGATTCTATTAAGCAACTCGCTTTTTAACATTAAAGCTATTAACGTTCTCAGCAGTGATCATAAAACCAAATTGATGGAAATAGCTCTCACTAATATTCTTCCTCTCCACCTTCGCAACATCACAAACACTAATTGGCTCAAATATCAAGAATTTCTCAATAATAATCTCTCCGGAAAGTAGAAAATTAACAATATCAATGATCGTGATGAAGTTATTAATGCACTCATGAATATTTAATCATGAACTACATTGCAAAATTAGCCATCCTTGTCAGCACCTCAAAAAATATCTGCACACCTCACATATTCACCACACTTCCACATATCCGCAACCTAATTAAAATAAAACATAATAAGAAAGTGAATAAACCTCCCCTTCTTCAAAAAAGAACTGAAAATTATTTTACATTATTATTTAATTGATCTCTCTTTTGTTAAACTTGCTTTTTATTTTAATACATAATTATAAAAATTAGCTTTATTTTTAACAAGATGCAAGTAAAATCAGCTAATTAATTTTAATCTGTTTTCATAATAAACTTTTCTATTTGATGTAAAATGTAAAAGTTTAAAATAAAATGTTTCATTTTTATAAGCTTACAATTATTCTTACCAACATTGTCCCAGGAAAGTTGTGCATATGTTGCACTAATTTTATTTTACACAACCATGTATTTGCAAAAAAATTACTAATTTTCTTCCCTGACTTTTATTTTGTAAACATATTTAAAAAATACGACTTATTTTTTAAAAAATTCTCACTATTTAATAATCAAACAATTTTTAAAAATAGAAAAAAAAAATATCTATATTATTATAGAGTTAGATAAAAGACTATCTCATACTACATACTTTTGCCATACACTGTGTCTTATACTTACCATAGCCAGTTCTTAGTAATTCAGAAATATAAAAAAACTTTACAGTTTCTACACTAAATTGAAAGTTTAATTACTATGATTTAAAACATATAAAATGTGATACATATTATATAAAAAATATTTAACATAAATAAATATAACATTAAATATAAAATTAACAAAACACAAGTTTGCTTTTTTTATTTATTATTAAACAGATTATTACGTTTGACAATCTTAAAAAATATAGTTTCTTTTGGCATTGAATATTTAATTTCAATTGAAAAGCTTATAAGATTTCAAGTTCACTGAAGACCAAACAAACAGAAGCTACGATTTGCTAAAAGGATATAATTTTATTTTCAATCTTATCAGCCCTATTTACACCAACGTTAATAGGATTTAAAACTTCTCATATAACTGAAATGTATTTTTCTAAAACACGATGTTTCTCATTGAATATTACCCACAAACATTTTAATTTAACTAAAACTTTAACTGTTCTTTAATTCGAATTTAGATAGTGTTCAGATGGCAAGTTGTTACTCAACAAATAATGCACACAATTTCTTGTAATATTTTGTTTGACCAAATTGAAAATTTTAATAATAATTTAAATAAATTTTTCTAATTGAATGTAAAATGTCATGAAATTCTTTTGCTTTTTGTGTTGAATTTTGCCAGCTTCCTCAATCAATACATTCCCTAGAATTATGTTTCTGATGCATCTGTTCTTTTTTTTCACACAAATATATATGTATCAAGAAGTATACACTATGTATTTGGAAAAATTATTAATTTCATCCTGACTTATTAGTAAACATATTTATTATTTAAGACTTATTTTAAAAATCTCAACTACATACTACTGTCAAAATGGATGCACTATGAACAATTTTTTAAAGTATAGGAAAAATTGATGCTTTTTTGAATAATTATAAAAAAAAAAAAAAAAAAAAGATCAATATCATTATGAGTCTGGATAATTTAAAGAGACTATCTCACAATACCATATACTTTTGCCACACTGTGTCTATACTTTTATTATAATGGGTTCTTATAATTCAGAATTATAAAAACTTACAGTTTCTTACACTAAATTGAAAGTTTAATTAGGATTTAAACATAGATATAAATGTGATACATATTATGCAAAAAATATTTAACATAACTAAATATAACATTAAATATAAATTAACAAAAACACAAGTTTTGCATTTATTATTATTAAATGATTATTACACATGACAATTTGTAAAAAAATATATTTTATTAAGTATTGAATACTTAATTTCATTTGAAAAAGCTAACAAGATTTCCAAGTTCACTGAAGACCAAACAAACAAAATTGTACATGATTTTTTTAAAATGTTATACTTTCCAATTTTCAGCTTAAAATGCTCGTAAATACAATTTAACATCAATTCACTTTTATTAAGTATATAAAAACGAAATATATCATGTGTCTGATGAATATTACATTCAAATATATTAATATAAAAGTTTAAGATTTTTTGAAAATTTAATCAATTCTTAATTGAATAAGATATTTTTCAGATGGAAAGGTGTTACTCTTTAAAAGAATATTATAATCTTTTTGTTACGACTGGATGAATTGAAAATTTTTGCATTATATTAATAAGACAGACGAATCGGGGATTTGCTATTTGTTTCTTTATTGTAATTATTTAGAAAATAGCCAATAGTTCATAAGTAGCTGGATATGGTAACCTAGAAAAATCTGTTAGTCTACACTTTGTAGGAATAAGCACTGCCATTCCAAAGTGGTATTACTCGTCCGGTCTAAATCGTTCCTATTATCTACATCACTTAGCTGTAACGGTTGTGTAGAGGAAAAGATGATGGCGAAAAAGAGTGTTTAATGTTTGTGCTGTGCTGTTTTGATTTAAATATATGTTTTTGATGTTTCCTACAATGTTGTCATCTATAAACAAAACTGCCTACATTCATTTTCACAGTAAATCCTAATAGGAACTACATTTCTGGCGCCCCCGGGTGGGCGGTTTTTGTTTTGGAGTTTGATAACGGTAAGAAAATTGAATTTCCATTTTGAAGTTATTGATATAATTTGATATTGAACATAGACATTTATCATTGAATGTATGAACTAAGATAGTAAATATGGAAATTATTAAACGAAATAAAACAGCACAGCGTACTTCATTTACGAAATCATACACTAAGTTAGAGAGTGTGTTGATTAATGAAAATCCTGACGCAGAAGAAATTGAAACGTGTTTACATTTGTTTAAGCAAAAAACGGACTCATTAGAGTTGACACATAATAATTATTTAGATGCTTTAACAGATGAAACAGAATTCGAAACTGAATTTAATATTGTCGAAGAATATAGAGAAAAGGCTTTGAGAATCGAACTTAAGTCTAAACGAGTATTAGAGAATATTAGAAGCAAACAAAACAATAAAAAAAGTAGCAATTCTAACAATAATTCTTATTTGACTGTGTGCGAAAATCCGTATAAAACGAATTCCCCGCGACTTCCTGAAGTTGAACTGTATAAATTTGGCGGTGAATTACGAGATTGGTTAACCTTCTGGAATCAGTTTAAAAACATACACGAAAATAAAAATTTAACTGATTGTGATAAATTTCATCACTTAATTCAGTCGACAAAAATTAAGTCAAAAGCTAGAGAGCTTGTTGAATCTTTTCCTATTACGAATGAAAACTACCCTTTGGCGATTGAAAGCTTAACTGAAAGATATGGACGAAAAGAACTATTAATTGATTTTTATGTACGAGAATTGTTAAAACTTGTTTTAAGTAACGCTACTAAAAAGAAACAAGATTCTTTAAGCAGTTTGTATAATAATCTTTCTACTCAACTTCGAGCTCCAAGTAGTTTATGTGTAACTACAGATCAGTGCGGCGAAATATTATATCCTTTAGTCGAAAGTTCATTACCGACCCATATATTGCGATCCTTTGAAAGACAAAGAAAAAATATTGACTCCGAACAGAGTATATCAACACTGGATGCTATAGTTTCGTTTCTGAAGAGCGAAGTGCAATCAGAAGAAAAAATAAAATTAAGTAGATCTGAAATACTTCCCTATGAACGCGAATGTAAGCACTTGGCAGAGAGCCAAAGTACGCTCCCCTCTGCTGCTGAATTATTCATTCAAGAATCAAACGAAACATGTGCGTTTTGTTTCAAGGCTCATGCAAATCGCTTTTGTAAAAGAGCTTTTTTTTATCCCACTAGAGGAAAAGATCGGAATAATAAAAAAGAAAGGATTGTGCCGTGTCTGCTTGGCTAAGGGTCATCTTGCTTCTAGATGTCGATCTCAAATAACGTGTCAATTGTGTTCTAAAAGACATTTAAAGTTCATGTGCCCAAACATTGTATGTAATAAATCTGATTCACGCAAACAAGTGGTAAATGATAAAAATATTAATGAAAAAACAGTTAATTCTTTACATTCTCGGGCAACGAATGAAGTTATATTACAAACTCTTGTTGTGAATGTACATGGCATCAAGAAAGAGCGTAGAGCGAGAGCTATTATCGATACGGGATCGCAAAAATCATATATATTGAAATCTACTGCTGAAGATTTGGGTATTAATTTGCAGAGGGAAGAGGAATTTCGCCATTCCTTATTTGGCGGAACGAAAACAAGGATGTATAAACACAAGTGTAATAAAATTTACTTGAGTAGTCTTGATGGTAACTATATTTGTAAATTAGATGCTTTAGATCATGTTGTCATTTGTAATGAATGTTTCATGTTGTCATTTGAATTTTTTCTAGTGTAAAAAAATGGTTCTTGGATACATGAATTGAAAACTAAAAATATATTATTAACCGATATTCAAGAAAACACAGGGCCCATTGAGGTACTTTTGGGTGCAGACGTTGCCGGTAAGTTAATTACTGGTCGACGAGAAGAGTTAGAGACAGGCTTAGTAGCATTAGAAACCAAGTTAGGATGGACTTTGATGGGTAAGGTACCCCGATATACCGACGAAAAAGATGCAAGTATGAATATCGTAACCATGTTATCTCAAGCAGATATTCCTGTTTCTTCACTTAGGGATCTGGAACTACTTGGTATACGGGATCCTATTGAGCAAAATTCAAGAGAGGAAACTGAAAAGGCTGTCATGTTTCACTTTCGAGAAACAATTCGGCAAAATAGAGATGGGAGATACGAGATCCATATGCCTTGGAAAGTGGATCGTGCGTTTCTAACAGACAATTATGAGTTGTGCTTGAAAAGACTTGAATCTACTACCAGGAAGTTGGAAAAAATTGGTTTTAGAGAAAAGTATCATGAAGTCTTTAGAGAATGGTTAAAAGAAGGAGTTATTGAGGAAGTTCCTGAAACTGAATTACTTGTTGGTACTCATTACCTTCCACACAGACCCGTCATCAAAGAAACATCCACAACCAAGATAAGACTGGTGTTTGATGCCTCTGCTAAGATCCATAACCATCCGTCATTAAACGACTGTTTGGAGATTGGAAATAATTTAATTGAAACAATCCCTTCTATTTTGGCGAGATTTAGACTGAAACCAATTGGTGTAATTTCAGATATCAGAAGGACTTTTTTACAAATATCCTTACATGAGAAAGATCGAGACTACGTACGATTTCTTTGGTATGACAATGAGGGCAATATGCAAACTTTCCGGCATGCTCGAGTTGTTTTTGGCATCACCAGCAGTCCTTTTCTGTTAATGGAAGTTATTAATCATCATTTATCAAAAGAATCAATTAAAGAACGTTACTCTGAAGAATTTCTTAAGAAATTAATAGATAGTTTTTATGTCGATAATTGCGTAACTAGTGTACAAAATAATGCCGAACTAGAAACATTCATCGAATCTGCAACTAATGTAATGAAAGAAGGAATGTTTGATCTCAGAGGCTGGGAAAGTTCTGCCGTTCCTGCATCTTCACAAAATGCAACGTCACCAGTATTAGGATTGATTTGGGACAGAAATTCAGATACCTTATAAATAGGCTCAGAATCTTTGAAATTTGATGAAAAAGAAAAGATAACTAAAAGGAAAATACTTTCATTGGTTAGTCGAATATTTGATCCCATAGGTTTCTTGGCACCTGTTATGATTCAGCCTAAGGTTTTGCTGCAATCCACCTAGAAAACCAAAGAATCATGGGGTGATGAAGTGAACGATGAAATAAAGAAGAAATTTTTAAAATGGGGAAAGCAACTGAAATACTTCAAAAATATAAAAATTCCAAGATGGTTAGGTGTGATGGAGGAATCCAACTTAAGTATCCATACTTTTGTCGATGCCAGTAAGACAGCTTATGCGGCATGCATTTTCTTAAGAAGTGAATCCAGTAGGGGCTCAGTGACTGTCCAAATACTTCAAGCCAGATCACGAATAGCTCCAATGAAGACCATTACAATTCCACGTCTCGAATTAATGGCCGCTGTCATTGGCGCTAGGCATTTTAGTTCTATGAAGCAAGCCCTGAAACTTCCCTACATCAAGACTTACTTTTGGACTGATTCTTCCACAGTTCTCACGTGGATAACTCGTCGAGAACAGTGGTCGGTATTCGTTACCAACAGAATAAGTGAGATAAGAAAATTGACGACATCGGAAGATTGACTCCATTTTTCAACTGACCAGAATCCAGCAGACATTTTATCAAGAGGTTGTGGACCTAAACAACTTCAAAATTGCAAGTGGTGGCAAGGGCCAGCCTGGTTACAGAATCCGAAAGAACAGTGGCCAAAGTCAGCTGTAAATATTGACGAAAAAGAAGTAGAAATAGAGAAACGAAAGTCAGTCATCTCTGCTAATAACACAGAGCTAGAGTCAATTTCATTACAGTTAGCCAGAAGAATTTCTAGATTTTCAAAGATGATTAGGGTTATGGCTTGGGTACTGCGTTTTCAACCAAAGGCCAAAGACTTAAGAAAATATACGGAACTTACAAATGAGGAACTGTTAAATGCACAAAAGATTATTTTTCGTGTAGTACAAAAAGAATGTTACTCTAATGAAGAAACACGAAAAAATTTGAGAGGTCTTCAAGTATTTGAAGATGAAGAAGGAATTTTACGATTGAAATCTAGATTGATAAATGAAGAAGAATCGAAATATTTTATTTCTCCAATAATTCTACCATCAAAACACCTGGCAGTAAGAAGATTTATAGCTCAAGAACATGTTTCTAACAAACATGCTGGGACATTAACTCTTCTGACTATTTTGCGTGAAAGATTTTGGATAGTAAAAGGGAAAAGAACTATCCGGAGTGTTATCAAAGAATGCTTAACATGTAAAAGGCAAAGAGTGAAACATCTTGAAGTACCTTTTCCGCCTCTTCCAAAAGATCGAACAGAGTTAGCAGCAGTTTTTCAAGTATCGGGAGTAGACTTAGCTGGACCTCTGTTGACTAAATCTAAACAAAAGGTGTGGATAGTACTTTTTACTTGTGCCGTATTTAGAGCTGTCCATCTAGAACTAATACCTTCACTTAGTACAAATGACTTCATCCAAGCTATGCGTAGGTTTATTGCCAGAAGAGGACGAATTTCTGTGATAGACAATGGTACTAATTTTACAGGACTAAACAAATCTTTGAAACAATTAGATTGGATTACAATTGAAAGTGAATTTAGAGTCAAGGAAATTCGTTGGAAGTTTAACCCACCCTCCTCTCCATGGTGGGGAGGTTTCTGGGAACGTTTGATTGGAATTTTGAAAGATCTTTTAAGAAAAAATCTTGGGCGCTCCTGTTTGTCTCTCGAGGAATTGCAGACCCTCGTCTGTGAGTGCGAATCTGTCATGAATAGCAGACCACTAACTTACATATCTGAGGAACAAGAGCTGAAAACTTTGACCCCATCTATGTTTCTTCAGGATATTCCATTGAATAATGTTTCCGATTTGGATCAAATTGAAAAGACTAATATTGTTTTGAGATGGAGATATATTCAGAAGGTTCGTGAAAATCTAAAACAAAGGTTTATAAGGGAGTACCTGTGTTTCCTTCGTTCATCAGTTACCAAAAGAGAAGATAAGATAAATGTAGGTGACATAGTTTTAATTGGTACAGATGATAAAAAAAGGCTACATTGGCTGCTAGGAAGAGTACTGGAGCTTTTTCCAGGAAAAGATGGAATCATCAGACTTATTAAACTGCGAACTGAAAAGGGAAACGTACTAAGACCAATCCAACGACTGTACCCTTTGGAATTGAAACCAAACTACGAGCAAGTCGTATCGGAAAACCGGAAGGGTCCGGAAATGACTGAATATCCCGAGCTCAATACTGACTCTAATAAAACTGTTCCCGTGACTAGTTCAGGACGAGAAATAAAACCAGTTAAAAGACTGGATTCTAAATATTCTAAAATATTGATTTAAATTTGCATTCCAATATGTTGAAATATTTGTGTTGCTATTTGTACTTCTTTGTTATCTCAAATTGTATGCACATATTATCTTTATGTTTATTGTTTTGAGTTTGTATCCCCAAACTCAAGGTGGGGAGAATGTTGCGTCATGATCAAACTCCATGAGAGGTAAGTTTCTCTGTTGGAGAATGGCAACAGATGTAAGAGAGGGAAAAGCTGTAACGGTTGTGTAGAGGAAAAGATGATGGCGAAAAAGAGTGTTTAATGTTTGTGCTGTGCTGTTTTGATTTAAATATATGTTTTTGATGTTTCCTACAATGTTGTCATCTATAAACAAAACTGCCTACATTCATTTTCACAGTAAATCCTAATAGGAACTACAGCAAGGTTAGTAGGGTAGGGCATGGGTTCCATTATTGTGAGCAAATATTAGCTATGCCCTTATTAGAGGGTTTCTATGAATTGCTGGTCTATTATAGAACCTTCTAGAGAGATAGTTGATGTGTTTAATAATAGGAGGGATATTGAGATCCTTGCGTATGACAGAACTTCTGACATACCAAAGTGAGTTAGTAATCATGTTTTTAACGGAGGATTTTATTTTGAAGGACCTGTATTTTTTTAATGTGGGAAGGTGCAGTATGGAACAAGTAGAGGAAGCATAAAGTAGGATAGGGTGGATTACTTGTTTATAGAGAACTTTGTTAGCAAGAATTAATGCTGACTTTCTGCCCATTAAATGTAAAAAGTTATGGATTTTAGCCCATTATTTATCAATTATTGATTGGATATGAAGTTTGAAAGTGAGTTTGGAGTCCAGGATAGCTCCTAAGTATTTGACCTCAGAGTCCCAAGAGATTTAATAATTAAAGAATTTAAGTTTTTTATTAGGAGGAGGGGCGTTACCTTTTCTAAATATGAGAGCTTTAGTTTTATTGGAGTTTACAGCAATCCTTCGGAATGTCATCCACTCCTCTATTTGTTTTAGATGAGTTTGTAATTTTACTATTACGTTAATTGGACTACTTCCTTGAGTGGAGATTGCTGCGTCATCTGCGATTAAACAGAGGCTAATGTAAAGACTCTGAAGGAAGTCATACGTAAACAAATTGTAGCAAATTGGAGAAATTACAGACACTTGACGTTGACCAGCTTTTATATAGCATATTGTAGAGAGAGTATTATCAAGCTTAACTTGGAATGTTCTATCTTTAAGGTAGTTAGTTAAGATAACTATTATGTAGGGGGGATTTAATTTGATTAGTTTGAAGATCAATCCATCGTGCCAGAGGCGGTCGATAGCTTTTTGTATGGAGAGGAAGATACTCCCAGATACTTGTTGGAAATTAAATCCTTCAGGAATGGCATTCACAACCCGTAGCAGTTGATGGAGAGTGCTGTGGTTAGTACGGAAGCCGAATTGTGAATCTGGAAGAATATTATTATTGGAAACATGAGTTAAACAATTGTGAATCTGGTTAGCAGGATTCTTTCAAAGATTTTTGAAATAGAATTTAGTAGACTGATAGTTGTATGGAATGGATTTGGCCGGGTTTGGGGAAGAGAATAATAGTTGCGTGTTTACATTTTTGTGGAAAATGCGCATACATGAGACATTTATTAAAAATTTTTGTGAGACGAGTAAGTGCTTTGGGAGGAAAGAATTTAAAGGCCTGCTTGTGAATGTCATCCTCTCCAGGGGCTTTTTTTTTTGTTTAACTTTTTAATTATGGTAGCTATTTAAGAGGAGGATGAGGAGGGGGGGGGGAGAAATAAAAATTGGTATACGCTCCAAGATAATTTTGAACTATTGATTCTGCTTTTTCAATATGATCATCATCATATGGAGTTGGATTTTCCTGGAACGAAGATTCAAGAATATGGGTAAGCAGATCAGCTTTTTCTTTATCAGAGAATACCAGACCATTGTTGCCTATTAGTGTGGGGGGGGGATATTGAAGTATTTATTAGAAAGTTTTTTGTTCATATTAAATAGGGAGTTATCTTCAGTATTAAGCTGTTGGAGTAGGTTTTCCCGGGGAATCTCTACTTAGAGGGGTTGAAAGTTTTTTCGAAACGTGCCAAGATCGCCAAACAGAGCAATTACCGTTCCAATATGGGAGTGTTTGGATGGATCTGGTATTACTCGCATGGTTAATTGCATTTTTGATATTAGTTGTAAAGGATGTGAATGATTGGTCTAGATCAGAGATATTATTAATAACGGGGTTACCTTTTGTGATATTATATATAATTTCTTGATAGCGGAACCAATTAATTGTTGTTAGAGTGCGAAGGAGTATAGGGTAAGGAAACCAGACGTCCCGCTTTTAGCGGAACAGTCTCGAATTGTAACACTTTATCCCACGGGGTCTTAAGAATATCCCGATTTTTAAAAAGAATGAACGACAAGCTGGGGATCGGTGGGAGAACGGGAAAGGAATGTACAGTTTTCGGCTTCTATGCATTTATTTCACCACGATATATTATTTTTGTTAATTTTGTAATGTTAAACTTTAATAATAAAAATAATTGTTGAGAATTGATTATCAAAGTTCGCCTTGAACAGTTGTTAGAATTCGACCACCATTGTTTGAACTTAATGAACAGTGACATTTTTCGGCATTGACAGCGATGATAACCTTTGTAACTGTAAAATGAAGAGAGAATGTCCGCTTTGTACACTTCCACATAATTTTTTCTTGTGGTGACATGTTCCGATAGCGATCTAGCATCATTTGGAACATTGTTACAAAGGAATTACACCTTATACAAAAATTAGAAACGGAGGGGAATTTTAGAGAGGAGAAGGGTCAGGGTGAAAGGAGTTTGTTCGTCGTCCACGAAGTAACGCCCTCGTATATCTAGTTCTGTAACTGTCTCTCTTACGATACACATCGTACTGCGTGCTAATGCTAGTTAAAATAGTGATGTCAACAAATCAGCTTTTCAGATGATTTAGGTAAGTAATTTATTTAGATACCAAAAGTAGGTAATTTTTAGGTACCAAATTTTTAATCAAGCCCTCCCCCCCATCAATGGTGTTCCGCTTTTCGAATGTTAAAATATTTTCACCTTAGTATATGGAGAATTATATTGAGAGTTGTCTATTATTATAGGGTTATGGTCGCTAGGTAATTCATTAACACTTTCGATATTTTTGAATGGTATGTTTTTGAGGATAGCAAAATCTATTATAGAGTAAGTATTGCTATTGTAAGGAAAGTGAGTGGGTGAGTCGGGAGCAGCTATTTGGAGGTTATTAGTGTTCCACATAGCATGAATAATTTTACCTGATCTGTTTGCCCTGCCTCTGTTCCAGGTCGGATGTTTTGCATTAAAGTCGCCTATTAAAATTCCGGTGGGGTTCTCTGAGAGAATATAGATTAATTCGTTATAGTTGATGAGATTACGTGGGGGTGGATGGTAAATAGTAGAGACTATGAAGTATTGGTTGTCTTTGGTATTGATATGGATGGTGCTATTTTCAGAGGAGGAAGTATTTTTAATAACCTCATGATGACGAATCCTATTTTAAAACGTTTTTCTGAATTTCACTTGGTGTGTGTGAGTGTGTGTGTGTGTCATCAAATTTTCGATCGTTAATTTAACCAACTTTCCATCAAGCTAGAGCTTTGAAATTTTGGGAATCGTTCGTACTCGCCTAACAATGCAATATTTAGACGTTTGCGACAAGTTTTAACTAATATTTCAATAATTTTAATAAGTCAAAATATTCTTTCCTCTCGGCGCTTTTAGGATTGAGGAAAAAACTTCTTTCCCCCTCTGGGAACACCGGGCACTCCCCACACCACATGAGGCCTCGTAAAACTATTGTACTCACAAAGGGGAGATACTATCTCCCCTTTACTAACTCCGAGATAGTAAGGGTTTCTGACTTTTAGTCAGTAATCATTCGCAAGAAAGAAAGTTTCCAATATTTGGCACCATGTCTTATCACAATAATTTTTTCTGAATTCTGGTTCCCATTTTTTTTTTTAATAGAATGACTTACAAATTTTCAAATGCATGTTTTGATTTTATGAGTATTATGAATTTTTTAATACTGTCACAAATGTCTCTTTTTAAGTGAATTTTAAAGTTAAAAATAACCAACAGTTTTAACTAATATTTCAATAATTTTCTTTAATAAACTTTGCCACCATATAAAAACGTTGGTTTTTATATCGAATTATTTAATTAAGATTACAGAGCTTCAGCCCCGAAGGGTTGAAACGTCGAAACGGTATATATTCTAATTTGGAATTTTAAAATTTTCAGAGGGTTTGAGGTTAGTTTCCTGGACTCCTAGGATGTCTGGGTTGTAATCATCTATGAAACTTTGGAGTTCTCCAATTTTTGATTTAATGCCATTTGCATTCCAGCTTGCAATCAAGAGGGATGTGGTAGTTTATTTAGCATATTAAATTTTAGAACCATACGGACAGCATACTGCAAATGACATAGAATGATTTTTCAATTTTGGAAGGTTGGCAATCATTGGTGGGTGTGGGGTTTTGGTCGCTTTGGCATTTTTATGTCGTTCTTCAGAGTAGTTTGTGGGGGAGAGGGTTTGAAATTCATAGGATTTTTGGGGTAACCAGAGTAATTTGCTGTATGATCTCCACCTCAGTTACAGCATTGGGGGGGGGGGGGGCATCAAGAGTTTTGGTGCAGCTAAGAGTTTAATGATTATCTCCACATTTAAATTCCCTAGTGCAGAATCTGGAGGGGTAAATAACTTTGACAGCGATAGCATTGATTGGGTGCTTTTCTTTTAAGGAGAGGTTCAATTTTAACTTATTCAAATATTCTGTCCAGCTTGGAGTATGAAGCCAAATATTCGACAGCAGCCCCAATATTATATTATGCTATATTTCCCCAAATCACATCTCCCTAAGTATCAAACGACCAGGGTACGAAATTTTCCCCGTAAACCGCTTTCCAAAAGCTCACCTCCTTTTCATTGTTTTCTCAAGCTGCAATCAGAACATCTAGAGCCATGCCATGAAGCCAGAGTGAAATTTCAAACAGCCAAGGGTGGGCCACCAAATGCACTCTAAAGAAAAAATTCTGCATTAGAAGAGATTTGCAAAACCAGAATACGATATATGTTGTGCAGAACACATACATGATATTTAACACTATTTTCTACTAATTGTTGAAGGAGTACATTTTATTTCGAATTCGTCAATGCAACCAAAGTGAGTTAAAAATATGTACATGCTAAATAGACAAATGAGCTCCGAGAGCGTAAAAAAAAAAAAAAAAAAAAAAAAAAAAAAAACCTTAGATATGCGTGCAATATTACGATTTAACTCATCGAAACTGATACATAATATTTTCTTCGGTCACTATTGCCAATTTTCATAACCGAATTGGATACTTCTTGTGAAGAGGGAAAAAAAAACCCATTAGATATTTCTTTTTATTTGTTACTTTAAGATTGTTTGGCGCAAATTAAAATATAGAGCCTCTAAGCAAACTTTAGGCAGATAAAAAAGGCAATTTCACCTAACATTTAAATCAGTATTAGAAGGCGATTAAAAAAAATGAGAGATACATTGCATGATTCATATTTAAATGAAATGTTGTTTTAAATTTATTATAGATATAATAAATTCTTGCCTAATATTTACAAATTATACATGGTACGTTATTAATGAGAAACTGAATGCAGTTTTTTTTACTTAATGACTAACGTACGATCCACAACGAAATTCCGATTTTCAACTATCCATAGCCCAATTACCTAGCATTTTGAGCACCGCATTTATATTCTTTCTCATCGCATTTAGCATCAATTATGTTAATTTCCTACGAACTATTAGTTTTTCTTTTCACTTGCTCTTAGTCCTCGCAATCGCAAGATATGAAAAGGAAGAAGCCTACTTCTCAACTCCTTTGATCATTTTTGAGTGGAGATTCAAAATCGCGTTAATGCTGGGATGCTAAAGTTAAGCGAGTTATAATTTCCATTCCTAAATGATTCAGTAAAAAAAGTTATCGGAAATAAAACATTGAATTAAAATAGTCTTTCAAAAATAAAATTTGTTCCATTCTATGTTACTAAAGTCTTCGAATGAAATGATAGTGTTTGGAACTAGTCCCGGCCTGTTTTTGCATCAGTAGACCCTCAAAGCCTTACATTCTTTAGGTAGGTACGGGAATCATGACGCAGAAGCTCCTTAGTTATATTTTTCTTTCCCACGGGGTTCACTGCCTGTGGGAAACACGGGTGACGCTACCCCGGGATAACCAAGTGATTCTTCTCCACTTTCGACCCATTTTTTTTATCAACAAATTTTTATCTCAACCCCCGCTTCACTTTTTAAAACGTCTAGATTACAGATGCAACTTATTTGGTGCACCACAGCCATATCTGTCTCTAGCACCATCAAGCTCCACCATTACATCACTTTGAAATCAGAAGTTAGCGATTGCCGATGTTTGGTTCAGATTCTGACAGCTATCTGCCATGGAATTAAGAAAGCAACCGAGTCTCCAAAACCTCAGCAGTGCGGCGTGGAAGTTTGGAGAATCAGGTATCGTCAGTTTAGAATTGAAAATCAGCTTTTACGAAAGAGTCGCTCATTTTGAAGAGAAAAGAGCCAGATGAAAGACATTTGATTCTATTGATTTCAAAATACGTGTTTTAAAAATATCAAAGTCTATGGAAGCGTTTCAAAAATTAATGACAGTAAAATTTTACCAAATTATTATTTTTGAAAACTAGAGTAAATATATGCTTTTGAAAACAAGATATAGGCTGTGCCATTCCTATTATTATTAGGTGGACTTTAAATTTTAGCACTCAATGAAAACGCTTCCTGGCTGCGGACTTTGTTCAACGAAAATACAAAATGAATTGTCTCTTTGCTGAAATACAAGTGGAAGGTCATGCAAAAAGATGCTTCAGCTGAGATTTTGAACCAAAACCGTGTCTTTAAGCACCCATTCATAAAAGGCGAGCAACATGATACAGATATAACTGTACAAAACTAGGTGTCGACACATCCCAAAAATTCAATTAAAACTCCTCTCATCACGAGAGGTGATGAAAGCTATATGCCAAATTTAATTGTTAAAAGTATTTTAAATTTTAAAAAGAGCAATTTGCACCCCAGAAGTTTAAAATAATTCAATTTTATCATTTCATTTCGATATATAATACGAATAGGAAGTTTTTGTTTTTATCTTGAAAAAATCCTCTGTATGGACACAAGTTTTACAACATTTGGGTTTCAATCGAAAGGTTTCTCATTTAATCACAAATTTGAAATCTAGTGTTTAATAATATTTGATTAATGTTTCTATATGGTTTGTAGATTTTTAAAATTAAATTTGTGTTTAGATTATCTTTTTCAGCGTATCGATTATGAGAAAACATTCTAGTGAGAAAAGCTTACCAAATATTAAGTGAATCTTTCGTGTATATTTTTTACTGAAAGTGTATGCATTATGTCCAACTGGTTAATCTGTATTCTTTTTTTAGTGTCAGTGTAATTCAATCACACAATAATAATCAGCAACAAGAAAAAGAAGTCAGTAATAGTTTTTATTTGAACTAAGTTTTATAAACCTACATACTTACCTTATTATGATATGCATAGGTACATTCTTGGCTTCTGTCCACTTACACTTCCATTCCAAATAAATAAGTGACAACGAATTTCGGTATATGAAGATACAGCAGCCGTATATGCAAGAAGGTCCAATGTACTGCTCTGTTCAAAAGCTAGAGAAAAAAATTAACCTATAATTTTCGATTCATACGCAAAATATTTTTCCAAATTAAACATTCCCAAAGCTTCAAATTGTTTCAAACATGAGAAAACATTTCTTTGAAAATCAAACTACAATTTATATCAAATTATTTAAAGATAACAGAAAATTTTATTGTTTTAATGGATAAAACAATGCAGAATTTTATATCAGAGCCTTAATCTTATGTAATATGAAATAACACTCCAATGGTTATGGGACGGAGGGAATCTAGAATGTTTTGGAATACTCATAACATGAAATCACACCATCATTCATGAGTCCCTGTCTGTTTACACATCAGTAGGGCCTCAGAGGCTTACCTTCTTCAGATTGGATCGGGGATCATGGCGACGAGGCTCCTTAGCGAACTTTTTCTTCCCCACGGGGTTTAGTGTCCGTGGAAAACACGGGTGACGCTCCCCCGGGATAGCCCAGGGATCCTTCTCTGCGTTCGACCTTCTTTTTCTGTCAACAAGTTTTTATCTCACCACCCACACCATTTTTTTAAAACGTCTGGACTGCAGTAGCACCTTATTTCGTGCACCACAGACATATTTGGCTCTTGCACCATTACATCACTTTTGAATCAGTCCGTAGCAAAAGTTACGGATGCTCGCTTAGAGGGTTCAGTTACCTGTGGCTTGGAATTGTGAAAGCTGCTGAGCCATCTATGGAACCGAGTCTCCAAAATCTCAGCGGTGTGGTGTGGAAGTTTGGAGAATCGGGTCTCGTCAATTTAGAATTGAAAGAAATCAGCTTTTACGAAAGACTCGCTCGTTTTCATGGGAAGAAAAGGAAGAGATGACAGGCATTTGATCCTATTTATTTCAGAATACGTGTTTTAAAAATTGGAGAATGCACAATATTACCAAATATTAATCTTGAAAACTAGAGTAGACTATCTTTATTTTCAAATATAGACATACTTTTGAAAACAAGATATAGTCAGTACCTTTCCTATTATTATGAGGCGGACTTTTAAATTTCTGTGTGAAATGAAAATGTTTTCCTGCTGTGCACTTTGTTCAACACAAATACAAATTGAAGCTGAAATACAGGTGGTAGGTCATGCAAAAAGGTGCTTTGGCTGAGAAGATTAATATTCTAAACCAAAATTAAGTCCTCAAGCACCCATTCCTGAAGGCGAACATCATGATATAGATATAACTATACCATTTTATGTCGAAAGCTCGCAAAAATTCAAGGAAAACTCCTCACTTCACAAGACATGATGAAAGCTGCTTGCCAAATTTAATCGTTAAAAGTATTTGAAACAAAGCATTTCATACCCCTGAGGTCTAAAATAATTCAGTTTTATCATAACATTTTACAATATAACATGAAAAAGAGGTTTTTGTTTTTATCCTGAAAAAGTCCTCTGTACGGACACAAGTTTCACTGCAGTTTGGTTTCAATCGAAAGGTTCATCATCTAATGACAAAAATATTGGTCAGCCTTTCAATGGAATGACGTTGTTTTACATTTATCGAATAAAATAAATTCTTGAATATTATTGACAAATTCTTTTCGGTACGTTATTCGTGAGAAACCTGATACATTTTTTTTTTTTAAAGTTTTTGACCAAGGTACAATCCACAAGGAAATTCTCATTTCTAACTATCGACAGCCTTATTACCTAGCTTTCTGAGCAGCGCGTTTATATTCTGGATCTGTTCAACATCTAGTTTAGTATCAAGTTTCTTAATTGTCTACAAAATTATTAATATTTCCACTTTCTATTTGTCCTCGCAATCCTGAGCTGTGAAGAGCAGGAGATCCATTTCTCAACCCGACTCATTAATTTTTTCGCGGCGATTCAAAACCGTGCTAAAGCTGGTACGATTAAGTTAAGCGAGTTTTGATTTCCATTCCTATACGATTTGGTAAAAAGAGGAATCGTAAATTATACAGTGATTTAAAATGATCTTTTAGAAATAAAAGTTGCTCAATTCTACTAAAATCTTTGAAAAAATGTATAGTGTTTGGACCTAGTCCCTGTCTGTTTACACATCAGTAGGGCCTCAGAGGCTTACCTTCTTCAGATTGGATCGGGGATCATGGCGACGAGGCTCCTTAGCGAACTTTTTCTTCCCCACGGGGTTTAGTGTCCGTGGAAAACACGGGTGACGCTCCCCCGGGATCCTTCTCTGCGTTCGACCTTCTTTTTCTGTCAACAAGTTTTTATCTCACCACCCACACCATTTTTTTAAAACGTCTGG
>BMAW01109458.1:6851-18515 GCA_019974015.1 Nephila pilipes | reverse complement strand
TCTGGTAATTCTTAACCAAAAAATGGACGAGCATCGCTAAAGATATAACAAAAAAAAAAACCTTTAGTGAAATACTTGTCCAAATGTTTAAATACTGTTTTGGATGCTAAAGGATATCCTATTAAGTACTAAAGTAAGGAAATATTGTAATATTTTTAAAAATGCAAAGAGAGAGAGAGAGAGAGAATTTTTTGAAAGTGTATGATGACTTATAATGTAATTTTTTTACAATTAATTTTTCAACATAATAGTTCTAGTGTTTACATTTTTTTAAAAGAATGAACAAATATTATGTATTATTTCAGATAAGGTAACGATGTATTATGTATTATTTCAGAGAAGTGCACGAACACTTTTAGAAGATTTTATAAGGTACTAAATTGATTAGATATATAAATGCGAAGTTTCTAGAGTTATTATTGGTATTGCGTTATTATTATTTACAGTTATTATTATTTTCAATTATTATTGGTATTGCGTTGTTATTATCTTGAGTTATTATTGCTATAAATAATTTAATATTAACTGTTAGCTGGATAAAGATATCAATATAAATTTGCATTAGGGTATTTTATTTCTATTCCAAAGGTTATCCACTTGATGAGGGTTATTTTTATGCATTTTTTCTTAAAAATTTCTCTATGGCTTCTATCTTGAATTTCAAAAGCTACGACTAAAAAGAAGTTTAAATTCTTTGTAGAAAATCTCTGTTAACCTAAGATAATTTTCAGATCACATTTTGTCATACTTGCGCCTTATTTGTAAACAATTATTTTCTTAATTTGGAATTCTAGGTTATGTTTTCTTTAAGAACAGATCGATTGACATTTCAAGACCTGTGGATTATTTGCTGGTTAAGTTCTTGGATATATTGTATCCATATTATTCATAATAATATTTTATGATTACTTCGCTCAATTATAGCATATCATTTAGCCCATATTATTGAAGATGGAAATTACCTTTTTTAAATCAATGACAAGAGTTGATGATTCAATGCATTTTATTTAGAAAACAACTTTTAATATATATATATATATATATATATATATGTAGTTGTAAAGTTCTATATATATAAACACACATATGCCTCCCCTCAAAAATTATTTATATAAATATAACATATATATAACATTTAACTATATATGGATAAAAACAAAATTATATTTTCTCTCTTTATATATATATATATATATATATATATATATATATATATATACAAAAAACCATGAAACAGTTTTTTGTATAAAAAGGATTAAACGATAGGTAAATATCCCTGAAAATAATAAATAATCCCCCCCCCTGATGCAAAACCTATAAAAAACATTTTGGGTTAATATTTTTCTTATTATAAGTAAATAGTATTTAAATATGAATAATTTGAAAACATACTTATCTTTTTGAAACTGCAGCTTTCTTCCTCAAGAGGCAGTTTTTGCTTTTATATATATATATATATATATATATATATATATATATATATATATATATAACAAAATTAAGCTTTAAACCCACAATTTTTTTGAAAATAAGAACTCTTAGCTACTTATAATAATAATTTCATATAAAACTATTAAAATACATCATCAAGACTATTCACCAATTCTTAACCCAAAACATGTATTTTTATATAAAGTTACAGATGTGTTCCATAAGTAGAATAACGCAAAAAATTGAAAATAGAATGATATATTTAGTTTAACCTGTATGAGATAAATCAGAATTTTTTTTCAACGTGGGGCATTCGCCCCACAAGAGGGCAATTTGATTCCTTATTTAGAGCTTAATTTATCTATTTATTAGTAATATATCCAATTTTTACAAGTATTTTTCAATATATGCTTGTATAATATGAGACAAATTGTAATAAAATTATTAAATATCTGACTGCGTGATGATAAAATATTCTTTTCATCCCTCCACCACCCTCCACAATATTCTTTTCAACCCCTCTCTTCTATTTGCTTTGAATAGTACGAAATAAGAAATGCTGGGATCTAAGTTTCTGCAGTGTTTTGCAGAATCGTATATTATTAATCAATGGTGTTAATTCAAATTAAACGTCTGTAAAATTGTTATAAGAGTTTCGTTGTTATAAAAAAATGCATAAATTATTCGAAATTTAACTCGAGATATATCAAAAAATCAGTACATTCTCTGCGACGGACACAATACAAATACTAAATACATCTGAAGTTAAAGAGTATCTGTCAAAAAATTATTTTTAAAGAGCTAACACAAAGCAAAAGCCATTTACTTACAAATCAATTATTTGTTTGTCCGTGGTAGGAAAGAACTTCAAGACGACTTTTTTTTTCAAAAAATAAAACCAAAGCTTTCTGAAGTGTTATAAATACATACTATGCTACTATTTTTTTATTTCAATTTCAGTCATTCTAAAATAAAAATAAATAATTACCCCAGAATTATTCTACCCGTTTTTTCATCTGCAAAAATTTAATATTAAAGGTCACTAAATAACAGTGCCATACTTTTCAAGTTAGCGTTGTATATCAAAATATCTGCAAATAAGTAAAAATAGTCACCTCAATAACTTTCAGCAAAAAACGGAATTTTAAATATTCTAAAATCGTAAAATATTAAATATAAAGATTATCATACCAAATACTTAAAGCTTTGTTATTAAATAATTTTGGCTGCTCTTGATTTTATCAAAGTAGTAAACAGAAAAAAGCACAATTATTCGAACACATTTGATAATTCTTTAATAAATTCGAATTTCTTTAAAAATGCTCCAATTGTTTGACTTGTAGCTAAAGTAAATAAATTATAGGTACTCTAATTAGAATTTTGCCTTTCTTTTATATATTATGCAAAATGTTACCAATGAGTAAATTATGAAAATATTATTAAAGATAACCATAAGATAATTATTAGCACTGTTATTAAAATGCAAATGGCTCCTTACAAAATATACTTATGTAGTTGTTAATTTTATACCAGATGAATATTAATTCTACAAATAATATTTACTTAATTTCTGTAAGTAACATTACCTGTTATCATTCATATATATGTTCATTGATGTATTTTGTTTATTTACAAATTTAATTTCAAGTTTAAGATATGATAGTGGTAGTATGAATTCAACAATGAAGAAATATATTTTAGTGAAAAAGAAAGTTGTCATAAACATTGTAGAAAAAAAACCATTCATAATAAAATAGTGAATCATTTAAAATTGTCATTTCTTTAATAGAATATGTGATAAAATTTTAATATTTTGAGAAATTTTAATATCAAAGCTATGATCTATGTATCAATTTTTAACAGATGTCAAGAGAAACATAAATTTATATTATATCCTAGAAAGTAAGCCAGTATTTATAATATATGACATTTGTTATGTAATTAACAATATTATAAAATTTACTTACATAATATCAGAATTGGCTCCGGTTTCTTTAACCCACCGTAGAAGAGTAAATTTTTGAATTTTGTATGAATATAATCATGAAATCAAAGTTTGAAGAGCTATGCTATTTACGTATATATATATATATATATATATATATATAATTTATACTTATTCTCATCTCACAATAGATGCAGTAACAAATCATTGTACAATATCAGTCTGCCCATGTAGGATATAACATGAAAGTTGGAAAACTTCGCTTGACAAATAAGGAAAGATCCGTTCTAGTCTTATTACACCAACTAGGTATTCCTAAGTCAAGGATACTGAACAATTAGAGAGGATCATACCCTCTCACAAAACGATCAGAAATAACTACACATAAAGATACTCACAACATATGCAGAGATGATCCTGAGGAAAATATACCGATCCAAAAGACTCGATCTGAAAGAAATTTTAGAAAATATGCATTACGTTGACTTAAAACTTTCTAATGAAAACTAAGCAGAAATTAACAAGGGAAACCTCGGCGCCCATAAGGTGTCGTGAAACCTCTTCAGCAATGATGACTATTTCCCGCCACACAATGGATGAAGAAAACAGATATCATTACAAAGTATTAGTCTGTCTATATAGGACATGATATAAAAGTTGGAAAACTTTGTTTTTCAATCTGTGAAGGATTGGTTATTGCATCATTACTCCATTTGCGTATTCCTGCGGCAAGGATACTGGACAAAACAAGGGAGAATACTCTTCCACAAAATGCTTTTGATCTTCAGAACATAAGCAGATGCCATAAAATTGGAGGAACAGGCGTTTTGCATTCAGATGATGCAACTTTCAACAAATAATGGTTAACAAATATGCAAGGACATACAATGATCCTAAATACCACCCTGGTATACATGATCCTGTATTCAAACCAATAAGTGATGAAATGACTGGTCGTAAGAATTCGGGATATAGAAATGCATGCTGATAATAATGAATGATGCTCTAGAACACTTCTTGAACTTTAAGGTAGAAAATGTGTGATGATTTATTCTGCCTAAAGGACCAATTGATATGGTTTTCAGATTACAGTATCAATAGTGCATAATGAAAATCAGCAAGGCACACATACCCTTTGAATTTTTTTTCCTTAACGAGTAACAATAGTTTCTCTTTCCATAATTATAACGATTAAAAAATAAATGCCAGACTTTGAAATAAATGTTTTAATGATTGACGACACTAACTTATGCAGAGTATTTCGAAACTCATGGGCAAAAATTTAAGGTTTGATATAAGACATCGAAACAAATAATTTTCATCATACAATGCACAGGTGTGAACCGATAGACGGTGCTGTAATGGAAAGCATAAAAGTTTTCTTACTCATCGTCATTTCTACCATGAATTTAGGGAGGTTTGATGATGTATAATAATCAGTAAAAGGCCATAGTCTATAAAATATTGAAGTCTGCCAGTGGTTTTATTACTTGTATGACATACTTATCTAAATGTTGGAAAGATGTATTTTCTGTTCTGTATGCCTGGTATGTAATGTACGACTGGTCTTCTAACAATAACAATAAAGTTGTGAAACGCTAACAAGAAATTCCTATTGAACTGAAAAGGATTTTGAAGAAAACTGATGTAACAATATTTAATAAGTTAATGAACAATTTCATTGAAAATTATAAAGAAAAAATATAGTTTTAATACTTAATTCCTGTGTAATAAAACATCATAAAAAGAATGAAAAAATTATGAATGAATATAGCTACATTCTATGTGATAAAAACACAACGTAACAAAAACGGAAGGATAATCCATTTTCACATACTACATTGAAGAAGTAGAGGAAATAAGTAGATGAACAATATAAGGTGAGGAAATCGATATTTGAATTCATTCATTTTTCATGTTATTGCGTGAGATTTATTTTAAATGCAGTCGCTTTATCTAAAAAAAAAAGGCAGCTTAGGTCAAACATCTACTGAAACAAGGGAATATTTGGAACACTCATATCGTAATCTTGTTCTAGATGTAATTCGTAATGAAAAGTAGGAAATAGAAAGAGAAGAAAATGTTTTTTCACTAGATATGAAACTGAATGATGCTGTGACAGTAGGGGGAAAATATCGAAAAACACTTAAAAATTTGAAATATGTTGATGTGGAACGTGATGTTAAAAAGGTACATTATTTTCTGTGAAAAACGCTTAAAAAATTCAGTTACAATGATAAGCCATCCACATTTTCCAATTACACAACCAAAAGCAGCCATTGCTCCTTCGAATAAGACTTCGGAGCAAAAAATATTTGTTATAAAAAATTAAGAGCCTCTGAGCAAATAGTGACTGCTTGTCTTCAAACATTGTTGAAAGTTTCCAAATGTGGCTAGACAGGTACAACCCCATTTTACAAACACCGAGACTTTCACATGTCGAATTCTGATTAATTCATGATTGTCAACTTCTTTTTAGTGACAAACATAACACGTGAGCTTTAACCCAGCATCTTTTTCTTGTGTATTTCTTACCATATACGATGACGCTCTTTTCTTAGTTTTTCTTTCTATTTCAAAAAATAATCTTCAGAATAAAAATATTTATTGGAAAAGTTAACTTCAACGTTGTACACATTTTGCACGTGATAAGTTAAACCTAATGTTAGAACAGCGAGCATTGAATTTAATTAAACGTTGCCTCAAGGCATCCAATGAGATCCCAAATTGCGCCTCCTCAGAAGTATCTAGAAATTCCCTCTCCTACGGTTTTGAATAGTCTCATCCACTCCGTAAGCATCCCGTTAAAAAAAGACGCTAGTCGCTATGCTACTGCACCACCATAACATTAATGTGGAAAATATTTATTATATTTTTTAAAAATCAAATAAAAAACATAGCGATTGCCCGACATCACACTTATATTAAATTTTATTTCGTTTCAAATTTGTCTTTCAATTAGACTCGTATCCATGTTAGCAAGAGATATATACTAAAATCAGACAAAGAATAAATGTATATGTTGTAATGCTTATCCATTTACTATAATTGATGTTTATTTGTCAATCAATAACTAATTTTTGACGAATACTTTTACCAAAATTTCTTCTACTTGAGTTTTCTAAACATAAGGTATCAATAAAAACACATCATGTTCCATCAAATAAAAAGTGCATTCACGTACTTAATAAACAGTAGTATTGAATAATATATTATATGTTTTAATTTTAAAAGTGTTAAATTCAGAAAATTTTAACTCATAAGAAATTGAGCAATTTCTTAAGTTATTTGCCAATTAGAAGTTATAAACAAAGAAAGTATAATTAAGTTTTTATGAAAGCATTATATTAATATATATTTTTGAATAAGAAAAAGCAACTCTCTTCTGATTCTTTTACTAAAATAAAGCTATGGATGTATTTGAACAATTATTACTTCTTTTCAAACATTGAACATGTTAGGTTTTCTTGAACATTTTGTAGTAATTTAGTGCCTCCAAATTGAGTATGAAGTCAAGTACCACTCAACTCAGGTGTCCAAAAGTAGTTGATAACCTTTGCTGTTCGTGTAAAGATAATGTGGCTCAGCGGTTTTGAGAAGAACACGAGGAAATGAAATTGTAACTGAGTTCGTCACTAAAAAAATATATTGTGCAAAATGCCATTAGAAACCTTTTACAACAAAAGTAAAAACGCAAATATACTTCTTTACGAATAGAATTGTTAAACTATTTTCAAGTGCTTGTTCTTATTCAATACAAATATTCACTTAATTTTTTTTATTTTGGGAACCTAGAACTGTATTGAATTCATAGGATTATATCCACAGTATGTGAAAAACAAAGTTTCGGAACTATTTTATATTAATAATAACAATAATTGACATAAATTAATCCAGATCTCTGATAATATCCTACTTCAGAAGAAGTAAACAATTTTTTTGGTACAATTAGACAAAATTAGTCTATTTTAGAAATATCTTTTAATTAACACTTAATAAACAAATGTGCTTTTTTACGTACATTTTGAATAAGATATTTATTGTCTGAAAAAATATTGTAAAAGGCAAGAAATCAGTCATTAAAATGAATTATAATTAATAATAAGGAAGAAAATATACAAATTTGTATTGAATAAACAGAAGTAGAGAAAAATAACAGTAATAACAATTTCAAATCTTTATAGATCTATTTTATGATAAACAAAGACGGAGTTTTATTTTTGATGTATGGAAATCTAACAAAATCTAAATGACAAAAAGAAGCCACAAATCAAAAGATTGATATGCTTTCGTGTCATAAAAGAGGAAGTACAAACATATCAATTGAGAAAAAGAGTTAAATTCCCATTGTTTATAATTTAAAGGAAAGGCAAGTTGTTTTCAAATGTAAAATATTTCAAGATTATTCAAAGAAAGAACAAACATGTAGAGCATTTTTGAATTACATATAATCTTATTTATGTTATTTGTTCTAATTTGCTTTAAAAAAATGTATAAGCAATATATATATATATCAAGCGGAATTTCTCAATCTCTTCTTTGCTACAAGGGATCCAGATCATTAACCCTTCAACCCTCTTCGAGGTTTTGTTTGCATCTTTCTCAATTTAATATTCGTGAACCACAAAATACATTTTTTTCGGATAATGTTTGTGTTTTTACACATTTTTAAAATGTTTCTATTATCGTTAATCCTTTCTAAGGTGTTGGAAATGCATTTTCTACCATCTTCTTCATTTTTTACGCAATAAAGGGTACCGGGAGATAAAGAATTTTTTTTTTATAAATATTTTTATAAAGACGTTATCTTATAAAACTCTCTCTCTTTAATAGTGCAATCTAAGGAGAAAAAGAAAAGCATATAGAGACTTTTAAATAGCCATCAACTGGAAATTGTTAACATACTTCCAACCCTTAAGAGGTCTTAAAATAAAACTAATTTTATCTAATATACTAAGTGAATTTCTTTTCTAAAAAATCCTCTCAAGTGCAAAAATCCTTTAATATATCATTTATAGAAGAAAGGCTCTATAAAGAACTAAATTAATATTACGGAAAATAAGATAAATAATTTCATGTAAAATAATAGTAGAGGTAGAGTTCTTCGACCAATATGAAACTAGATTACTTTCTAAAATATAATTTCGAGTTTGCATTGATTGGTGCAGCAATATTTCCACAAATGAACTAATATTATTTAAGACAAAGCTGCGATTAGTATAATAACATATATTACCTTAAAGCAACAGTTACAAAAGGGGGGAAAAGTACTGAATGTAGTTTAAGCAACATGTTTTATCCCATTCAAAAAAATGACATGTTGGCGCGAGGCAGTTGAGTACCGCTTTCTGAGACCGGCTACATTTGTTCAGAAAGGGAGGGGGATAAGGATATTCATACATTCGTAAAACGAACTCGAGAATTCAAAGGACGAAAAAATTTGTTCCTCGGGGGAAAACACCGGGAATGAATGGAGCACGGGTGTCAATCATGTTAGAAGTTTGAATGATATTGCCCCCCTTTCATTCGAAGAGAGGTAGGGAAGTTTCTGAAAACCAATATTTGGCGGCCTTTTCCTCAATAACTACTCTCGCTCTTACGATTGAATGGTCTCTCATAAAAAAAAGATGGAGAAGGACTTCTTTGTTAAAAGGACGTAAATTGTGGAGGGTGAAAGCATACAAAGAAAACCCTGTTTAAGGACCTCAGGTTTGAAAAAATCCAGAATCTCATTTAAAAAAAAAAGAATTACATTCCTGGGTGAGTTTTGAAATTGAAATTGCTTTTATGGATATTGCTCGCTGTTACCCATGCAAACTTCATGAGACGTTTCAATGAAAAACAACTATTCAGTCTAAGTGAATTATTCATTGAAAAAGCTTCTTAACTACGTGGTGCCGTAATCTGTAAGATTTAAAGATATATAAACTCAGCGGAAGGATTTTAATCTATTTGCTTCACATGTTTTTCTTTTTTAAAAAACATAATCGGCTTATAAACGTAGAAATCTACGATGGTAGTAAAATAGATGTGAAAATAGAGAAATGCAATCGATAAAAATGATCTCTTTGTACACAGTTCAAGTAACAAATACAGGATATGTAACAATCCGTGACCTGTCAAACCATAAATATGTTAGCAAATCATTATTGGATTAGAAATTTTTGGTGTAAGCTTAAATTTTAATTTCACCAACTTTCGTAGTCCACAGAAACATGTACCCAGTATTATGTCTTAACATACTCACTAATTTAAGAAAAGATAAATTTTCTATTAAAAAACGAAATATAAATCAAACTATGGATAAGTTATGATTATATATTATAATAAAGTTATTATAAAAGCAATCCCTGCTTATTACCTACATTTAAATAGAATATATAAGAAAAATTACGAATGAAAATATTCTTACTTTGTATGTATATTTAGTAGCGTTTTTGAAAGCAAAATTTTGATGAAGTTTCTCAATAAAAATTTTCACATTGATACTTAAGAATGTTTCCCACCAGAAAGACGCGTCATGATTACTCTGTCTGTTAATTTTATGCATGGAGTTGTTTCCCAATAATGAGCCAATGTTTTCCGTACATCTGCTGAGGAAACACAAAAGATCAATGTTGAGAGATTTTTATACAAAACATATTTCCACACACGGAGAACATTTTTTCAGTTATTTGTTGAAAAATAAGAGTTTTGTATGCGTTTCTGGCCCAATTGGTCTTAATAATTCTTTGAATTTTTCAATTTTTGCGCAATAATGTAACACATTTGCAGGGATTTATATTTGACGAGCTATATCGACTTTTTTTTTTAAAAAAAAATCATTTGCGATTTTTTTTAGAGTATCTGAGAAACATTTGTTGAATTCCTAGGTATTTAATAATATATAGATTTATCAGTGGCTTCAATGAGAGTTATTTAATGTTTCTTGTATCTCTTCTTATTTCTTTGATAATTAAAATCTGAGTTTAAATTCTAATGGCAACGAAAGATAACTTTAACTGCTAAAAATATTTACTCTATTTATTATCAAAAATTGTCTGTTTCAGAGATATGTGGCATTAAAGTAGTATCATTCCATTTTTTTTCAGCGGTCTTCTCTATATGATTCTTCTTATATGCATTTTCACGAACCAAGTGCTGTAACAGGTTTTAAAATAAAAACTTAAAAAGTAAGCGTTGAGAAAAGAACATTTCAAGTAGATTTCAATATGAACAGCAAAATAATTAGGTTCAGGAAACGAAAGATTCGCTGAAGCATCAGTCACTCAAAAAACTAGAAGATACCGTAGTATTATATGTTTGTGATTCATTAACGACGTATGTTTGGAAAAATTAGCCATATATATGTATATATATGTGTGATAGTGTGTGTGTGTGTGTGAGAGAGAGAGAGAGAGAGATAGTGCTGTAACAACGTTTTCTTGGTAAGAAGCTTCAAGCATTTTATACAAACAACCTTTGGTTGTTTATACCTTTTTAGGTCATATTATGCCCAAATACTTATTACTTAGACGTAAGATGAACATAAGTAAAACAAAGAGCTAATAGTACAATCAGAAACGACCAAATCTTTTCTAATTCATTTCTAAATTATTTTCCCTGAAATCTAGTTTGATAGTTACAGAATATTATATGTTCTAGAAGCTTCCCAGCTACTTGATTAGTTAGTTTAATATTCTCTTTACAATGCATGAAGTTACATTGTTATACGGTTAACGTCATGATTGATATTTTGGCTAGATTGATATTAAGTAGTTGGAAAGTTGTAGTATAATATCTCTTAGATGGTATAAAAGTCCTTGCTAAATATTTGTGCTATGGAATTTCTCATTGAATTTCCTTCTTCACAAGAATGCATTCGTACGGGGGCTCTGGTTGTGCATTTCTGCGAAGATGCACAAAAATTTTAAAAAATTATTATTTATTTTTATCAAAATAAATTTATAACATTTAAATTAAATCTCAATTTATGATACGCGGAAACAGAGGTTTCACTGTCATTTCTGCAAACATTAGTTAGGAATTGACTAAAATTTTTCTTTCAGACACTATGTATGACCTGAACTATTCGTAGATGGCATACAAATACATTACATTTGTATTCTATGGAGTATTGACGAGTTTATGACAAAAAGAGAGAAAAAAGGCCATTGAAATAATAATAAAAAAAACCCCTCATAATCAAGAATCGTTAATTTGGCTACTCTAGATTATCTAATTCTAAACTAAACTTTTCATACAATTTTAACAGCGTGTTTTTTTTTTTTTTTTTGGGGGGGGGGGGG
>BMAW01109457.1:0-10064 GCA_019974015.1 Nephila pilipes | reverse complement strand
CAATAAAAATATAAATAAATTATTTGAAAAAAAAAAGTAGGTAATATTTAATGAAATATGCAATTATTATTTGTTACGTACGTAATCTATATCTTACTTTTAGATGTATTTAGTCACATATAAGTGTGACACTCTTCAAATAGTTTTACAGAAGCTAAGTTAATGCCAAATTAATTTTTATTATTGCTTACCTCTTAGGTAAAATGCCAATATTAAAAGGAGACAATCTTAAGTTAATACCAATTATCATTACACAAGATTGATGACTGATACCAATGACTGTAAAGGAAACTAGTTCATGTGTTAAGTATTTAATTAAATAGCTAATTAAAAGTAGATGATTAATTTTAAAATAGAGTTTTTCCATTATTCCCGGAAATAATTTTCATAGTTTGTTTTCGCAATTAAACTTAAAATTAATACAAATCTTCTTTCTGACCTGTGGGAAGACTTAAAATGGATCTTAATGATAAATGAGTGCCTGAACATTTGTTAGCAAGATTTTTCTCTGCATCATTCATAGCATTTTCGCTTGAGCCAGGTTGATTATTATTTTTCACCCCAAAAATATAAAAACAAATTAAAAATAAATATTACAGAAATAGGAATTACTAATAGAAGTTAGCGAATTAAAGGGAAATTGTAGAATTTAGATATTTGGATTCTCTATATGATTTTAAAAAAGTCCTAATTCTAAAATTTCAAGACATTTACCTCCAATAATTAAGGAAATATTCTAAAAAATTTAAATTACTACTGAAAATAGCAGAAATAAAGGATCGTGAACTAAGTTACGAATTTTACTGATTACACACAATACAACACACACACACAATACCACAACACACACACACACACACACACACACACACACACACACACACACACACACTGTCACGTCAGCCACACAAGCAATTTCACACACACAATAATACACACAATACTGGACACAATGAAAGAAAATATTATTAAATAAGTAACTATGAGTGTGTTATAATATTTTTTTGAACTTGCTAACTCTAACATAAAATATATCCTTTATTGTATTAAAAAATAGAATACAAATTTACGTATAAGAGAATTAAAATATAAATTAGGGTAGCCAAAAAAATTAAATTTTTTTTTCACTATATCTTTTAAATATATTTAGTTATTTAATCTTTTGTACAAACATAATATACTATGCTCCTAAAAGGATTATCTTGAATTAATAGTCAGCAAGTCGAACAAAATTGGAAACATTATCAAAACCAAAATTCTGCATCACTTAAAAAAAACTATGCATTTAAAATGAGTATGCGTCCTCCTGAAAACTCTACTTCGCAGCAGCTGGTTTTATTAATGCTTCACCTAATAACATTATTTAGTTCTCTTGTGTTATCAACAGGATATTAATATCTATGTCAACCGATAATCATTAATGAACATTAAGAGCGTTCCCCATTTTAACGACCTTTAGAATTCCTGAAATTTTATGCTAACGTTTCACCTTCATTTAGAAATCTAAATATATGACATTTGTTAAAACAAATTACAAATAAGTCGTGCATATTGAATTCTTCTCAGACTTCCTTCTACCAACTCTCTATGCTTGCTTAACGTTATTTTTGACTCGTCGATGATCTTTAATATAAATCTCTTGGAATCTACAAACTTAAATTGAAATATTAAAGCTATTGAAGTGCATTGAATAATAGTGATGAAATAGTATTTATAAGCTGCGAAGAGTTTAATAGTGTGTTAGTAGAGAAAGAGAGGGATTGGAAGGTTTGAGCTACGGGAATAAATGTATGATTACTCTGAGAATGATAAGGGATTAGATTAAGAACCTTACCTACCTTTAATGATGATTAAATAAGTAAAGGACGTGTGAGGATTAAAGCCATAGGGGGTGATATGCATCTTGATATTTGATTATTCTTAAAAAGAATGAAAAATTTCTCCTCGTGTGTCTGTTCTTATGTATGTGTTAATTAATTATAGTAACAGAACTTCAGAAAAAATGAGCGAATAAAGATGGTCTATGTTTTTTTTCTCATGTTTAATTTCCTGATAAGTAAAACCACGCTTTTCTTTCAATATTTTTGAAATTTACTTTTTATTTAACTGAAAACAAATATTGCAACACTCAAATAGCCCATCCCTATTTTTATGAATTAATATTAAGGTAGAGCAATTGTTGTATTCGGATAACAGCTTAATATTTAGGCTAATTTTAAACTTCTAATATAGTTAAATTGATTCGAAATTGCAGTCCTTTATTTAAATCGTATTTCCTGTGATATAAGGCGTTGAATTAAAATTAATCTAATTCGAATTTTTTTTCATAACACTTCAGAAGCTTATTATAGAAATTATTGATGATTTTATATTGAAAAAATATTATTATCGCGCAAGCACGTATTATTATTTCTTTTAATTATTTCAAGTCATAAAATTGTTAAAATGCTTTCGCTGCAAACAGAATTTAATCTCAATATATTTCGCGTCATTTTATATTAATCAGGTTTAATTTTTTTTCTTGTATAATCGCTGTAGATTTTAATAGTAAAACAAGTTCAAATAATCAATTTAACACTTGAAGACATAATTATTCGAAAGCATTTAACACCTGATGCTATATTTTTTGAAAGAAATCCTCATTTGATGACACAATTATTCGAAAACATATATGTAGCCCTGGTTCCGTAGAGATTGGCAAAATCACAGACTGCTTTAAATCCTCCCTCTCCAAAATTTTTTGCGGAAATTTGGAGAAGGAGGTGACAGCTCAGATGTTTTCTACGTCACTTGACTGAGGATTGAAATTATGAAGTCCGTCGCCTCGTGTTGCTTCTATCAGTGACGTTTCTACACAATCAGTCAATCAATCAATCGAAGGCATAAGTGATTAACATTTTATTCATGTCATACTATTCGATTTAAGAATGTAATAAGTAAGCAGTTGCTGTTTTTATATTTTGTATAGTGGACTTCTGACTTGGACGTTTAATTAAAAAAGTAATTCGTTTAGTGTGATCGTGTACTCGATGTCCTACGTCACATGAATGTGATAATACTTCTAAAGAGATCTTAATAACAAAGTAGATTTTGGATTTCACATTGCCCTTGTAATACATTTCATATTCACAAAAATACAGATTCTTTTTTATATTCACAAATGTACAGTTTATTTTTACGTCAACGATATCTAATTTGCAATGAACTTTTTTGAATGGAATGCTATTACACTTAAGTTTAAAATAATACTTAAAGTTTGGATTATTTAATTTCTAAGAGATTAATGTATCATAAAACATTATCTGAGTTGAAAAGCAAAATGAAACATTTATTAACAACATATGGATAATAAGTTGTTACGATTTTCTTCTCTCTTTCCTTTCGGTGTGTGTGTGTTCAGGGAGTGAAAATATATCAAGTCCAACTCGGAGGATAACAACAAATGACGATTTATTCGTAAATATTTAAGACAACACACAACTAGCACAACTTGGACTGTAACAGATGCACAAATACACAGCACTTGCACAGCTTAATGGCACAGAGACAGGAACAAGGCACACTTTTAAGGACAGTTACAATTATTTCAGCAACATTTAGCTCACAAGTTTATTATTCACCACTCATAAGCTTCCGATAATTTACGGCAGACACATGCTGTTGCTTCGCAAATTCACCTGACACGTTCCACTTCAAGTGCTTACAGCTTTCAGTCGAACCCCCGATCGATCTCCCCACCAGTGACTCCAAAGACAGACTCCGAAAGTTCCGCTAGATTCAGGACAAACCACCAGCAGATTCACTCGGCTATGATTCCCCGATTAGTCTACAAAAAGCCTCCATAGACAAACTGATTCCGTACACAGACTGATTCCTTCAAGGCTCTAGCTCTTGGCGTATTTATATATTTTCCGGCAGGGTGGGACGTCACAGGGGAAAATTCATGAAAAGTCCGTAACTTTTTTCCCATTCGATTCTTCGCTTAGGTTTCAGCACCTTCCAGAACTTTCCAATTTTCGCCAAAGTCACCAAGTTTCTCACTAAGTCGGAAAATCCGTCGTCAAGGTGAATGAAGTCAATTGCTTAAACTCTCTTTTGGTAACTGGTGACATCTCTGTAATTCTGTCTTTTTCTTCTTAAGATAAGCGTTACAATGAAGCATCAACTCATGTTCGTAACAATATAAGATTTCTTAATACAGTGATTTTTAAGAATTTCATATTCTTGAAAAATATCTATCCCACATAACAATACAAAATGATTTTTAAAAATTTTAATTGCTATTGCTCTTTTTTCAACATAATACTATTTATTCCTTAAAATTGTTCATTTTATTCCTACGATTATAATGATAAAGCTTAAGAAAGTGAGCTCGTAAGTAATGTTATAAATAGGCCTAAATATTAATTTTTCAAAGTGTTTTATAAACAAGACTCTAAAAGTTAAATTTTTTAAAAAATTACATTAAAATGACTTAAAAATAGTTCTTTCTCTGAGTGTAAATACTTTAATTTTCTTATTAGAATTATTTAACTTTAAATTACTATTTCTACGAAATTCGAAGGATTCACCACATATATTTCTATAAAATGATAGGTATAAAATAAATTATGCCTTTATTTCACTCTCTTATTTTAAATCCAAGACATGCATTTTTAAATATCTTTTTACAAAGGTGAAACATCTACAACATTCAAGCTCTTCACACACACACACACACACACACACACACACACACACACACACACACACACACACACACACACACACAATAATACACACACACACACACACACACACACACACACACACACATTCGCAAAATCTCCAAAAAATACCCCAAATATTAACAAAAATAGAGATGGAAACCGAGACTTAAATATAAAAAAAAATAGATTATCTGTTATAAATCTACGCTAAAATTTTCTTTTAATGAATAATTTGAGAAATTAGATTATATATGAAGCGACTATTTTTCCTTATTTATCTAGAACAGATATTCTGAACTTTTTAGTGAGGACAAATAAAGAAAAATTTGAAATTTATCGATCTAAAAAGATTGAAAAAGGCCTTTGGGCATGTGAAAAAGTAATGAAATTTTTCGAATTTACCAAGAGTTATGCGAAATATACCGTAGATTCTACCGCTGCAGCTCTGTTATTAAATATAAAATTCCATCGTTTCACTGCCAAATTTTCCAAGTCATTTTCTTATTTCTTCTTACTTTCGATGAAGGAAGTTCCGTTTCTTTTCATCATGTGCGGATGTAGGTATTGAATAATTTGGATATACATGGAGGTAAAATTGAAACAATAAGAAGCTATCTTTGAGTGATTCTAATGTTTCAATAAGTTCAGTGACTAGCCCTACGGCAACAATATACTTGAAGAACGTTGCGTTGAAGTTTTTTATTTATGTATATTGAAAAAAAAAAAATTGCAGTCGTTTCTGATTTTGTAAATATATTAATAAAATCTGGAGGCTATTTTCGTAATTGTTCAATTTATTCGCAGAAAACATATTGTCTTAAAATTATTGAAATTAATTATAAAATAATTATAAATCTGTGCAATTTTGTTAATAATATATTTTTTTATTTAATGAAATCATTATTTTTGATAAAAACCATATTTTTTCCACACACACATTTATTTATATCTATCTGAAAAGAGTCTGAAATAAAATACCATAAAATTCTAGTAAAAATTATTAAAAACAGTATGATGATAGTTTTGTAAGAAGTGTCGAAAACAGTTTAATACGAGTATTGTTTTCGTATGCAAATGTAATTTTGTGTGAATAAGATAGATTTTTTTTCAATTAAGTGTTTAGAGTTAAAGATACGAATTATTTAATTTAACTTTTATAATAATGAGTCATTTGTTATAGCAGAGTATTTCTTGAATATATAAAAATCTTAGTTAAAGGAGAACCAAAATCATTGTGTTTATTTCTAAGGATTCAGATTTACTTATTATTTTTTTACTTGCCATGTAAAATTATTATTTATATTGTTAATATAATCTGGAATTCTTATCATGGCTATTAAGTTAAGAAAATTGAAAATGCATACTTACTAGATAAAATCGAGTTTCTCATGAATTTTGTTTTTAAGCAATTTCTTAAAAATCGAAGCTTTTTATGGTTACATTAATGCTTTTTTTTAGATATTTTTGCCATGTGTGTTTCGGGTTCTCAAAAGTAGCTTTTATTATTAATTATTTCTTGAATTATTGGCAAGAAAGAATCTTAAAATTAAAAATTTGATTCAATGGAATACTAATCTGATTGCTATAAATCTATCATAGGATTATTATCATTAATTTAGCTAAAAGTTAAATGTAATGTTCGTATCATTTAAAGTGATTTCATGTAATCTTTTCAAGTTATTTAGGGCATCTTCTTGTTTTTTTCTAAACCTATGGGTAAAACTTAAGCAATCTGTATACTGTAAACTACTGTACAAAATTGTACCCCTTTTTTAGAAGCGTTTGAAAAATTTTCACATCTAATCAATACTTTTAATAAGGAGTCCATTCTCTCAATAAATTATCCCCTAAATCTATGAAATAACCACAATTAGAAATTGCTAAGATGGCAAATGGTTGCATAGTGGGAGAATGGAAGGTTCGATCAAAAATGAGAGTAAAATAAATTGATTGACAATATTAACCCAATAGGAAGACTAACAATTGAAGCAACTAATAGTTTCTTAAATTTAGTCATTTGTCTTCTCTGATTTAACATTTAGCAAGCGAATTCACATTCTATTTGAAGAGAAATACGATGAAGTGCTGCCCATACGAAAAATGGTTGATGTTCGCTCTTGGTTATATTGAGTAATGAGTTTTAAGAATGAATATAGTGTGTAATGTGCGTGTTTGTGAAGTGTGTCCACGAAATGTGTTCTAATCTTGGTGAGAAATTTCATTTATATGAGTCTCCGGGAGGAATGAAGGGTCGGCATGTAGAGAAATAAAGTGCCATTTCCCCCCATATGAACCAATGATATTTCTGAAGATTATGTGAACAATGATCCTTCTCGGGTCCTTCATCTGTGAACTCAAAAGGAATAATAGGGACCATCCAAAACTAAGATCCACAGATCGATGATCGTGGGCACGAAGAATCACTTTGTACACATATTTCAATATTAAATTTAATATAATCTAAATTTTCCTATAACTGCTTAAATCACTCTGAAAATTACAATTCTTTTTGTTGCATTGTGATTTCAATATTATCATTAAATAATATAAAAACCACTCTGTAAAAAGGTCTTATGATTCAAGTTCTTTTTAAGGTTTTGAACTGTATCTGATTAAAATATTTAACAGGTACTTTTGATCTGGACTTTTCTTACACTACATGTACAGAAAATGTGTCTTCTATGTTCTCATGAGAGAAAAAAAGGGTTATTTCTATGAATAGGCTCTGGTGAAAACAAGTTAAGTAAAGCTTAATTGAGAAGTCCTCTCAGGTTCTAAACATGAAGCTTACTAGATCGATGGTAGCCCTTTTGGGATTCTATACGTATCAAAAGATTTAACGTTGAGTCTGAAGAAGTTACTGAAAATCCCTTTGAACACGTACACGTTCTATTTACACGTATTATGTTCCAACTATTTTTTTTTCTCCGAAAGCAAGATAATACAAATAAATTCAGAATAAAGTAGGAAAGCACAAAATTTTCGTCATCACCATCTAGGATTCAACAAAAGCATTACAATCAGAAAGACAACTGAACAAAATAACTTCAGGCTTAATTTTTCCTAACTATTCACAAATTTTTCATTTTATACATTAAAGGTATTTATGACTCTCTTCTATTAATTTATTTTATATACATAGAAAATACATGTTCCTTAAATTTTTTTTTTATCTAACTCTTTCTGAAGTTTATACAAATTTACGAAAGTTATTTAAAAATAAATTTATTTACTGTGCAAAAATGTAAACAAATATGAAAAAACATGCATATTTTATAGCGATTTAGAAGCATTACATTAATTTTTCGCAACCTTGTCACCGAGAACATTAAGGAATTTATCTTTTCAAGATATAAAGTTGTGTTCAACATCGTTATAGACGGTAGACGCATGTGAAATTAACCAGGATGTTATGGTATTTTATTCTTCTTCATCGTCATCGAAACTCTGAGAACTCAACAATAGTTTTTAAGTACAAGAATAAATGTCTTTTGTCTCCTTTTAAGGATATATGATGGATTATTCCTTTTTCCCTTCCGAAGGACATTAGTTTCATCGTAAATGTTAGATCTGTTTATATTGAATGGTAGAATAAATCTTCTAACGATTCCCCTACTCATAACTGTATCGAAAATCAAATGCCATGCAAGCCACTGATTTGCCTAAGGAAATTGTGCAGCCCATCATCAGTAAATGCACATGTAGCTGTCGTGTCTATGGATAAGGCAGAATATATTTTAGACAGACTCAAAGGCCTGAATGGCAGCAGTTGCTAGATTAAATACATTAAGACTAAATAGAGAAATTCATTTGGGGATAAATATATGTGCAGGGCAACGTCAAGCTTAAAAATGTTCTGTAAATCGTTTCATTGCAAAGGTGATTGAAGTATATTAGCAATTTCTAATATTGATATAGGTTTTTTTTATGTTGTCAGGAAAAGTCTCCATGCCCTTGTAGTGTTTTGTTTTCTGAATCTTGTTATTGTAGAAGTTATTTAAGTGGAGAAGTTAAGGTTACCTATACAGTGACTGAAATGGTAGTGTTAAAATAATTCTCAAAGTTTCCCCGTTCCTTAGCTCTGAAATAAAATTTCCCTTAATAGGTCCTAAATAATGGATAAAATATCCCATGAACTATCCAATATAAGTTGATTCTAAGTCCTGTTTATTATTTTAGGATAAATTAGCTTGAAGAAAATGAAATTGAGGGTACCAGGGCATGAGGAGAAATTATGGAATACTATATCTAAGACTTCTTGTTTTTGTGATACATATCTTTTCAAATTATTAGAAGAGCTTCGATTTTTTATCTGCCTCGTTAATTTCTTCTTTGTTAATATGGACATGGTAAATAAGATATTTGCTTTTAAGTACCATTTTAAAGAAATATATTACACAATAGGGAGATCCAAATTGTTTTTGCTTCTATAAAGGGTACTTATGAATGTAGTGAACCTAAAATATATTTTCTCTCAGTAATACACAAGTTTCATGAAATAATTTTTTATATGAAAAAAACGATAAGTTTCCGAAATAATTTTTTAAAAATAAATATATAGTATTATCATTAAAGAGTTATCTCACCATATTTTGTGTATCATTTTAAAAATCAGAAGTAAAATATTTTGCATATTCATAGAACAATTTTTTAAGAAAAATGCTACCTAAATACAAATATGCCGGAAAACTATATCCATATTCTACTCAACGGGAAAGAAAAACTTTTTGACTAAAAATTACTTTTATAGTTCTATAAAATGATTGAAATATCATTATTAGGCACATAAAAATCCTAAGCTCTACGAATAATTTTTAAAACATTAATGCTACTGAAGGAAAGAGTTATATTCGGTATTTTATTTTACCTGAAATAAAATACCGAAGTATTTTATTTAAGTTCTGGTAACCTTAAATAAAATTAAGAAAACACTTATATTACAACGTTTTTCTGAATTTCACTTGGTGTGTATGTGAGAGTGTGTGTCATCAAATTTTCGATCGTTAATTTAACCAACTTCCCATCAAGCTTTGAAATCTTGGGAATCGTTCTTACTTGCCTAACAATACAATATTTAGACATTTGAGACCAGTTTTAACTAATATTTCAATAATTTTAATAAGTCAAAATATTCTTTCCCCTCGGTGCTTTTAGGATTGAGGAACACATTTCTTTCCCCCTCTGGGAACACCGGAAACTCCCCATACGCCACATGAGGTATCGTAAAACTCACAAAGGGGAGATCGTAAGGGTTGCTGACTTTCAGTTAGTAACCCTTCGCAAGAAAGAAAATTTCAATATTTGGCGCAGTGTCTTATCACAATTTTTTCTGAATTCTGGTTAACATTTTCTTAA
>BMAW01109453.1:242749-274059 GCA_019974015.1 Nephila pilipes | reverse complement strand
ATATATATATATATATATATATATATATATATATAAAATTGAAATAAATTTAAAATATTAGAGATGCCAGAAACGTAAGCATAACTTTTTAAAAATGTGAAGAAAATTTACAAATAGTTTTTTTTTTTTTAAATTATAGAAAAACTAAGAGAAAATTGAAAAAAAAAAATATTGCAAAAGTCTAGAAAAACAAAACAAAACAAAAATAACACAACAAATCAATAAGAAAAAGATAAAAGATCCGATATAATGCCAAACAAAAACAGCAAGAAGATGAAATTCATGAATTTGTACAAACCAAGGCATGCAAAAAAATGAAAAACAAAGGAGAGAAAAACTAAAAAGAAAATGAAACATAACATTTACGAATTTTGAATCAGGTTTGTGCAGATTAGTTGGTTAAACATGTTAAAGTCTTACAGGGACAATATTCTCAGCAGAAAAATGTAATAAGCAAAGACGAAAATTTCTTAACTCAAAACAAAATGCAAAAAGATCTTATTGCAATAGAAGAAACCAAGTAGAAAATAGAATCTAACACACACACACACACATATATATATATATGTTACGAAAATTTAGTAAAATTAAAATGATAAGGATCTCTTGTTAGATTTCTTTAAAACCGGGATTGGTTTTCAGTTATGGCCGCAAGTCTTAGTTTCAGTTCACGCATCGAGTTTAAAAGGGGATTTTCCCTTTTCGTTGGTACGCCAAGTTTAATTACGTGTGATAATTTAAGAAGTATACGTGCTTAAAGTTAGTCCGCCAAGCTTCTGCAGTATTTAAATTAACACCGTATTCAAACGCACTAACACGATTCTTCCATGTAGAGGTTTCGAGAGGTTCGGATTCTCGGTTATGTGTTGATTCCAACAACATCCATCTCGATATCTCCTTCTGCTCTGCTATGCCTCGTATTATCAATAAGTTTGAGAGTTGTTACCTGCCGTCTCGACCATGACTACTAAATAACTTCAGCACATTTGAATGTATCTCGTACTATTTAAAATAAGATTAAGAATGACTAATAAAAAAATAGGATCGAAGAAAAATCTGATTATGAAATCTTCAACTCGAAAGAAGTGAGCAACTCGTTTCAAATACTTGTATCTTCAACTCAGGTTACTGTTCGTAAAGTCTCCGAGAAAGATGTCGCTTCGTTCCAGTAAAAGCAAATTGAAACTTAAAATCTTGACACAAACAGGTGGAAAAATTATTGTCCTTGACGAAATCTCATAAAGCGAATAGATTTTGCATGGAATTGGATGAGAAATGATCATTAAAGGAATGATGTGGTGTTAAATGACGAAAAGCAATTTTCTAAGGTTGGCTGAAATAAATGAGATGTCCTACAAGGAGGAAAAGGACAAAACAAGTGTTCCTGGTGTAAAAAATGCCAAACTTTTGGTGGAGGTATTATTATCTGGGCAAAAATGATAGGAATTACAAATTTCAGTTGAAGTATATGGCAATTTTCTTGTTGGATATATCCTTGTCTTGGATAAGGAATTTGTTGTCTTTCAAAAGAGAATTGCTCTGTCCACACCGCTAATAACATTAAAACCATTTTTGATAAGGACCTTATGGTCGATTTATATTGGTCATCTTACATCCCTTATTGTGATCGAAAATTTTTGAAAGATTATTTTTCGCATCATTTATGAAAACTCATCGTTTGGTCAGGATTAACAATTTGTGATAAATTTCTTCTACAAGCTGAAAAACAAATAGAAGCTAATGGCAAGGACAACACAATGAACTCAAGGCTTCTACAAGTGATAGAAAATAAAGGTGAAGTTATAAAATATAAATGTTATTGAAAACTTTTATCTTGAAATTACATTCATTATAAAATTTGTGTATGAGAAGATTTTGTATTTTCGTTTTACTGAATAATTTCAAAATCTTGTAATAGAATTATCGTTTACAGATTTTTTTGTGAATTTAACAAATTAATAGCTTTGTGTTGTGTCTAATAATGTTGAATGTTGCAACTACTATACTGTAAATGTACTTTTATTTAGAGATTTTAAGTGTACGAAAAAGTCTTGAGGGGCAGTGTATCCTTTAATTACAATAGCTACAGATTTATAAAAAATAAAAGGCTTTTATTAAAAATTAAATTTGTTAGGGTTTAAACTTATTTATTAATTTTTAAATTTAATTAGAAATTAAACAACATAATTTTATTCATGGATATTCATGGTTGAGAGGAGGAGGAGAGAGAAGGGGTTGTTCACAAAAATTTTAAGCATGAGAATAGGATGAAAAGATTAAAATATTTAAGAACTCCTCACCTAAGTTTCATATAACAGATCTCATCTTTCAAATGTGTCCCACTTAAGCATAAAAGCATTTCTAAACTCTGGAAGGGTATTAAAGGCAATAATATTATAATTCGTTAGTTCGTAAACGAAGCTATTTGTTAAACCATAAAAAAATAATTTTCTGTTGACGCAATTGCTTGGGAAGTTTCTTTAATTAGAGTGTAATCATCATTAGAGGTTATTTATCTTGTTTTTATAGTTTTTAAGCCCCCAGTTTCGCGGTAGTGACGTCACTGAAACTCTTCATTTTTATTTTCTTCGTCGGAAATGCAAAATTAAAACTTAACGCTAATTAGAGAACAGGAATGCGAATGCTTGGTTGTTTTGATGAATGCTTATGATTGAAATTTTTAATTGGATCTTGAGTGTTTTTGATAATTGCGAAAGAGATTAAATCGCATCACATAAATTGCTTACGATGAAGTTTCATTTAGAAGTTATTCATAACGAGAAAGACAACTTAGAGCTTTTTAATTATTTTCAGGATGTTTGATATATATTTTGAACTTTATAGTGGCACACCTACACAGAGCGATTCATGAAAGACTGTATAAATTTCAATAGTTGGGAGCACACAGCAAAACAAGTAATATTCGTAATAGCTTTCAGAGTTAAAAATGAGTGACAAAATTCAAAAGATTCACGTATTAAAGGATTCTTAATGTTAAAATTGAGGAAGAGAGGCGAATAAAAAAAAGACTAAAAAGTTTTAAAAATTTAATTATTGGCAAATACAGTAATTTCTAAGAAGAACAATCACCATCTATATTGTCCATCTCATAGTTATACAATATTAGTTATATAATAATGATTGGTGAACAAGCATATTGAGAAATGTTATAGCAGCATTCGAAATTCTAGCGATAAATTCTTATTCAGAATTGAAGTGAGTGAGTGAGTGACACGAATGAATGGCGCAAGAGCCAGAAATGGCTATGCTGCACCAAACAAGATGTAATTATAATCCAGATGCTTAAAAAGTGGAAAAGAAAAGATACGAATTGGTTGACAAGAAAGAGGATCGAAAATAGAGAAATATCGATAGAGCATCCCACAGAGCGTCACCCATGTTTGCCACAGACAGTAAACCCCAAAGGAAAGAAAAAGATCCCTAATGTGTTTCGGATGAGTGATGACCGTACTTACCTGAAGAAGGTAAACCACTGAAGGCTCAGAATTGAAGTGTCATGAATGTACTTTGAACCTTACAGATAAAATGCATTTAATTTCCTCCTTTTCTGTAAACTACTTCACCTTAGGTCACCTCCAGCTGCCATTAACCGAAAGCGACTCACAAACGGCGAATTTAAACATAACAGTTCCTTGCAAATTTGCATACCATGGTTTCTCCTTCATCCGAAAATAATGACAGGAATAACACCTTTACTTTTATGGATTGGTTGCTATCTAAAGAGCAGACGCTTTAAGCAACGTTTTCAACTCGCTAAGTTGGTGTAAAAATTACTTGTTTTGCTGCCCTCTGTCAAAATTCTTAAATTTTGTACCTTCTTTTTGATTCATCCTAAATGTAGAGTGATTACAAAATAGTCATCGGGTTTTAAAAGATATAACTTGGAAAATTATTCATTGTACTCTTCGGCGCTAATATGGGGTTACATGCAACAAACCACCGAAAAGTGTTTTGTGTTTTAGAACATGCGAAATCATTACCATTTAATACCGTGGAGTTTAATGAATTGTTAGAAAATATTCCGAATATACACAATGAAAATTTTATTGCCTTTCCTGATTTCATGAGTGTTTTGGAATCTTTAAATTATCCAAATCATTCTTCACACTCATTGATAATTTACACATTAAAATAAATTCATAATTTAAAGTCTCAAAATATATTGAATTTTTTTATTGGATATCAAGGCAATGAGACAATAGATAGGTAGCTAAATCTGCAATCGATATAATATCTCCTACTATTCCATACTGCGATTATTTAAAATACATTAAATCAATTATTCATTGCCACTGGCAGATCGATTGGATCTGAATTAGGCAATAAACTTCAACCGGTGAAACCCTTCATTTCTCATTGACATTCATTATCTTTGAGAAGATAGGACGTAATTATAACATGTCTACGTTTCGGACACACAAGATTTAATATACGCATACATCTATTTCTGTGGGAAGATCTATCTGTATGAAACCATTATGTTTGTCCTCTCACTGTGAGACACATTTTAATTGGGTTGAATGATCTCTCTCTCTCTCTCTTAACTCTCCTTTGCATCAACACTGTTTTTTCAACACTTTAAATCTCATACTTTATCCTTAATTGACTAGGTTGGGGATAAACCTCAATGTATTTAATTTTTTACGTGACATATTGGTTTTGCTCCATACAAATAATTTTAATGCACTGTATTTTATTTTTTCTCATGTGCTTCAATCTTAATTTTTTTTATCTAGTAAAAATATTGTAACACCTTGTGTTTTTCACAATATTTTCCGCGAAGATTCAACACCATAACTTTATATCAACTTACTAGTGAATAGAACATTCAAAATAAATTATGTATTCCCTACCCTGCGCCATAGGGTATTCTGCCCTTGTTTCGCACAAATTCAAGAACTTTGTCAAAGAGAGAGGCCTAGTAAACCAAATGAGCATGGTTGTATTCTCGCGCAAAGTTAAGGAACCGGACTTGGAATTGTATAAGTGTGGCACAATTTTTCAGGTAACAAAACGCTGGAACATTAATTTTGTTTTGACTTCGCTATCTTTCAGAACGCAGAGCATTTTGTAATATTACTCATTTCTACCTGAATCAATCTCTTTTTTCTGGCGTAAAATGTGTTCCATGTTTCGTCTGCTGTACTGTAATGCTAAATGTGTTTTGAAATTTATTTGTTCAAGTTAAACAAGGCATGTTTTTGGAGTGTTCCTAAATTTTAAAGACACAGCGTAATAACGTATACACGTGTTACAACGTCACAAACTGTCATGAAAATTGTAACAACTTTTTGTCTGGATTTGTATTCGAAGTTTCGAACGATTTCCTTGAAACTAGTCGAAGACAACCTTAACAAGATGTTTTGGGTAGAGTTTAAGACTGTTTTGAACTGAAACCTTATGAAATCATCTCACCTGGATATTTGAAACCTTGTGAAATCATCTCATCTGGATATTTGAAACCTTATGAAAACATCTCATCTGGATATTTGAAACCTTATGAAATCATCTCATCTGGATGGAGGAATTGTTACCTCACACTCAGTTGTTTTAAGATTTTTCGTCGGTGATAAGTACGAAATCGCACTGCTTTCAGAACGAACATCAACAAAGATATACTCTAACATCTCTGATGAGACTTGGACTACCATAGAGATGTCTGTCGTGTGACTAAAAGAGAACATATAAAGCATGTGTGATTGTTCGAAAACAAAATTGTACAATTTAATGAGAATTTTTTTTCTTTTCATTTTTGTATTTGCAGCACTTTTTGGTGTATAGTAGATAATACAACGATTGTTTCTATTGATTCCAATTGTTTATCAACGTCTCCCGGAGAGGCAGCACGAGGAATGTTAGCAATGTACCTCGTAATTTTCAAATCAGTCATGTGACGAGGTCGACATTTGAGCTCGCACCATCTTTCCCTAGCTTTCACACCTTGTAAGCAGGAGGATTTGGAACTTTGACATATTTAACACTACACGGCAGGTTTTGGGTGGTCTCAGTATTTGAACCTACGACTCGACGAGAACAACGCTGGCCTCAAGTTCATGACCAACACCACTAGTATACTGCGAAAGCATGGTTTTTTTATGAAACACATTGCATATTTATTTAACTATTCAATTCATACATATAAAAATTTATTATCTTATTAAGAACGTATAAGTACCTTTCTTCTACTGAAATACTGAAGAACAACCTCAGTTTGATTAACAAAATTATTACAAAACTGTGTAATAATTTTTTACGAATTGCTCTGTATCTCAGCAAGAAAATGTAAACATATTCAATACAATTTTCATCAATATTTAGTTTTTAGAATAACAAGAAGTCACTTTATTTTTGCTATTTCATCTGGCCCCTTTTATTTATACTTCGATTTAGGCAATTTTATTTACCATTGAAGTGTGAATTTTACTCTTAACTTTAAATATATCTAAATGCAAAGTTAATACATAATTGTTTAAATAAATATAAGGGAAAACTTATTTACAATAGTGACTTAAAATTGTTAAGATAAAAAACCTTCTTTATCGAAAAAACGAAAACTTCTTATTTAATGAAAAACCAACTACAGCACCCAAAAGCTAAAGTTTCACAAAGTTTCACATACTAGGAAACGCAAAGGAATCGAAACATATTTTCAGTCTATATCTGAAGTCCAATGTACACAAAACAGAGCCAAAATGCTGCTTAAAAACAATATTAAACTCTGATAGCATCTCTAAACGAGCTAATATCTCGCCTAAGAACGCCCCTTACAGATGTGGTGAGTTGGAAAATTCCTTTGAGCGAAGAAGAATAAGGGGACATAATGCAAGGAGGCAGTATCTATTTCGTACGTGCAGAAGGTTTTATTTACCTTTCTTTTTTCAACTTTCCCCCGGATTTGTGCTCCAGGATCCGGAAGATTTTAGAAATAATGGAATGTTGGCTGGCTGCCAGATGAAAAAGTCCGGAAAGCACACCTGACGGGAGGAAAAGGTTCTGTTAATGGCTGTATGGGAAGATTGATACATACACAAAGAAAGGAGAAATGTTGCTTCTTAGCATAATAAAATATTAGATCTTTTGGAGGTACTAAAAACTTCACGATGTATGCTGCCTATAACTATAATCGTATTAATCCGGATGAAATATGTTCTGAATAGCTTTATTTCTTGGAAATAATCATAATTTCCATTACAAAATAGGCTGTTTTGAAACCACATGCGTTGTTTGTTTTTTCTACTGAGAATGTTCCTGTCTCAAAAACTTATTGCTTATTCCAATGTATTAAACATTATATAAAAACATTAGAAGACTTTAAATGCCTAGAAGCAATTTACATAATATAGCTAGCAATCATTTTTATTACTAAAAATTACATTCTATGTACTCAAAATTACGTTGGAAATGTAACGAAAAATCTATACATATCTACCTTTTTTTCATATATGAGTTATCGTACTCCTTCAATAATCCAGGCACTTTGCCTATTTGGCACTGCCAGGAAACTGGCGTTTATATACAGGAAAGTTATTACACAAAAAATTGTTTTATGTTTCTTACTTCTATGGAATATTATATACGCTATCAATACGAAACAATAAACTTCATGTAATTTTAGTTATTTCATGTGTTGACCACTTTATTTTTGTGTATTGTATTAAATTTTATACAATAATATACAGTTTTTGTGTTTAAATGCGTTATTATTAGAGATTATCCAGTAATCCATCGCTGCTCTGGTCCGATGTGTGCCGGATTTATCTAGAAAGTACTGTATTTTTTTTCCTTATAAAAAAAGGACTTTCGGATTTCATTATAATTATGTAAACTGATAAATAACAATTATAAATAATTAAATTAAAATTGAACCTATATATTTTTAGTAAATTTATCTGATGCGTCAAGTTTGTGGAAATATAGATTATGCAGGAAATACTTAATTTAGATATTATTAAATCAGTCAGTTCTCATATAAGATATTTTAAATAGTAAAAATAAAATTAAATGTACAGTTCACACAATTGATAGACTCGTCGTTTACTAACAACCAATATATATAAATGTAAAAGTAAATGTAGCTTGATAAGGACGGATAATAAAAACTCAGAAATCATACTTGTTAATCTTCCTGTTAAGAATTGTTCAATTAATGAATAATTTATATAAATATACGTATGATAACAACTAACCTTTTAAAAATAAGCTTCATCGCTGCGTATGCCGTTTCCTATTACACCATTATTGTATGTGTTTCAACACACACACAAGCATTATCAGCATAAACTGTTAATTTACTAATAAGATTGATTTAAACATAAAATTAAAAATACTCCTCTAATATCTAGTGGTCATGTAACGGATTCGCGGCCGGTGGTTTTCGACGAGTTGTGAGTTCGAGCCCTTGATGCCACTGAAGACTCATCGTATAGCCAGGGATGATGCACGTAAATCTTTCGTGACTAAAAATCTTCCCGTTGGTGTGGTGTGGATATTAAGAGAGAGATGTGATAGCTTATGTGTCGTCCTCGTCACTTGATTGAGATTTAAAATTACGAGATCCGTCTCCAGTAGCCCCAGAAATTGTGTATTCTTACGGCTCTTAAATGTACCCTACAAATTTCTTAATTGTTTCAATTTTTTCATTACCTTTAAATATTTCAATTTTCCTTATTGTGTAGTTTTTATTGCATACATTGTATATATGTACATACTTTTGTTTTATACTTCATTTTTTGTTCACGAGTTTGTGGATGCTCTTTGTATTGTGGCATTTTGCCTACTGTTAGTTTTTTCTTATTCCTGTAGAGTACTTTTTCTGCTCAGTAAATACATTGTAAGCTTTATTTATTTGTGGTTTCGAAATTATGTAATACCTTATATTTTTTTGTCGATAAATGCTAATTGCGAAGTTGGTTGTCTCCCGGGGGCCCGGTTTGTGGTTCTAAAGCCCATAGGTGAGCTTTTTCCCTATGGGCATTTTGCCAGTAATCCTTGTGTTACATCTACTGCAACGTTTATTAAACCAAACTATACCTCTAATTTCTAAATGACTCAGCGAAAGCGATATTAAAAAGATTTTCTTCAAATTTATTCCATTGCTGTGTGTGTGTTTCCATATATATCATTACTTCACGCTTTATAAAAAGCATTAGCTGCAGAAGTTGACTGCTTACTAATATGATTAACTAACACATAAAATTAAAAGTACTTGTCGAAGTTTTGAATGATTTATCGAAAACAGTATTGAAAAGAATTTCTTCCAATTTATCCCAATGTAGTGAGAATAGACGGTTTCTTATTATAACGTTACCTCGAGTTTTTTAGAAAGCATTTGCAGCATAAGTTGTTTTCTTACTAATAAGATTGATTAACTCATAAAATTAAAAGTAGTCGTCAAAGTTCTAAATGATTGGTCCACTACAAAACCAAACCTAAAGCATAATTTCTGCATCTTTTGGAATGTCAGCAAAACGAGCCAGATTACAATCGATAACTTTGGTCTGTCGCCTGTGTTCGATAGTTTAATTTCCACTTCAACAAATCCTTCCGAAGCTCTCTGTTATTCACCTCACATCTCTTCGATGCGATCCGGAAGAGTTTAATTTACTTTCGCGCCCCAAAAACCAATTTTATTGAAAGCTTGACTTCACATCTTTCATGGAGCCAACGATTTTCCGATTCTTCTTGCAAGAAAAAGAGAAGAAATATTTATATTCTTCTATGTATCCACGGACGCCTGTTAGTACCAAAAAAATTGTGGTTGCGCTAGAGGATAAGATTTATAACTACCTTGTAAAAATAATAAGCAAGCGGAATTCGAATGTATGACACATCGAAGGAATGGGGCAATTAATCAATAAAATAATTCAATATCAGTAATTTTCTTTGAAAACTTCACTGTAAATAATGAACTCTTCGTTTCGCAATTTTAATTTCTCTATTCAAAATGTGAAGGCTTCTTTCTATAATATGCATATCTTTAATTACATTTACAAAAACTTCAGATCATTTTGATAATTTTCATTCATCTGTATTGAAATCTGAAGATTCATTTACCATGATGACTGGATCGTAAAAATTGTTCATCGAAATTGATGAATAGTATTTTGGATTTCATTATTTCTGAGATTCATTAAAATATTTTCAGAAAACTTTGAATTTTTTATCTTTTGGAAACTAAGTTAATATTTATCTTATTTGAATAATAAGCATTACATCAAAAGCGTACAGCGAGTCCCACTCGCATTAGACTTTGAAATATTGGTAGTGTAATGAGGGATGTAGAGTAACTAAAACAAAAGCTATTATCCCTCGAAATGTAACTATTCTATTTTTGCATAAGACCATCGCTTGATTGATTGCTTGATAGCTTAACATTACAAAGAAGCTATCAGGTACGTCGCCAATAGTCTTCATGTTGCTTCTAATTGCTGTGTTAAACTATCAAACAATCATATCACATTTGTATTTATCTTCAGGTATTGTCCTCGTCACTTGGTTTATAGCTAATAATCAAGTGACGAAGACAATACCTGAGTTAATGTTCTGTTCTCCACATCCACGCCACACCAAATTGAAAGTTTTATTTATTTATTTTATTTATTTATTTTTGAGGGAAATAAAACAATTCAACATGTCTGAAAAATGTATCATTTAATCAAAACTGTGTCATTAAGGAATAGTTAAAAATAAGATGTCATAATTAAATCCTTAGGGATTATCATAAAATAAGTTATAGAAATGGCCTTTAATTAGACCCGTTTAGCATAGGAAAGTTACATGTTCTTATTTGAATGATTTAATTCTATTTCGAATGTTGGCTGAAAAAAGAATATTTCGTTCCTTCTATAATATCTTGAATAATGGATAATTCTTCATTAATTCAAAGAATATGTTCTTTTCCTAGAAAGCAAAGTTCGCTCTATCACAATTGGTTGATCGCTTATACGTATTTAATAGCCTAGCAAGTTTTGATCATGCGTCTGCTGTAAACAAGAGCATTAGAAGACAATTAATTCTAAAGAATTAAAAATAGAAATTTAATTCTATATGCAAATTTTTGGAATCTAAAGATGTCTCTCAAATATTCAGTAAGAAAATATAATTAAGTGTACAATACTATTTGCTACAATTAATACCATTTTGTACATAACTTCTAAATTTAAACTAAATAAATGAAATTTATTTGATTAAATTTATTTTATTCAGAATTTGGAAGAAAAAATATGTAAAGGATATTAATTATCATTTAAATTAAAAATGCAATATAAATTTTAAAATGCAGATTAAGAATATAATAAAACAAGTTATTTGAGTCTATATGGAATGAGAACAAAAATTTAATAATCTGAAAATCTATTATAGACAAGTTCAATAATTATAGAGAAAGTTATAATTAGCTAATCTTCTCAACAGGAACATTGTATTCACCTACAATATTGTTGCGATATAATGTAAAAAAATATTAACTGTGCGTTAACACAAAATTAGCAGTTTTGTTCAAAATGAGTAACGCTATTTTCATTATGAAGAATATATATAATGATTTAACTTTAGCACTTGATATTTTTAAGAAATGGCACATCATAAAGAAGTGTAAATTTCTGTTTAAAGAAGATTGTAAGTTTTAATTTGTTTTATCATGCCGATTTTTTTTTCATTTATAATTTGGAGAATGAGACTGTGTTTGAAGAAAAATTTCATGCATTGGGCTGATAAACGATCAAAAGGAATTTTTTTAACTTCCAGGCAAATGAAAAAAGCTAAATTTAAAACTTCCTAGGTTCAATTGAAAAATTGTGTGATAATACACGAAAATTGTACTTACCGCTTACAAATTTAGTTAAAATCCGTAGCCATGCACGAGAAGTCTTTGTAATAAAACGAAACCTCTAAAGCTATTATTGATATCTTACTAATGACAGTAAACACCTTAAATTATCATAGATGTGATACTTTCATTCAATTTTGCTTTTCTACGTATCTTATAATTATGAAAATATTGTATGCGTCTTGCGATAACTTAAGTATCCTAACGTCATTTTACACATGAGAAAATTCAACACAAAATTATTTTTAAAAAAACTCCCAAGGAAGAATATTTGCGAAAAAATTATAAATTTACAGTATTTTTTTTTTCATTTGTATTTGCTGCTATTTATAGTAAAAAATTAGAAGGAAACAAATCCTTAGTGTTTAAGCATATCTTTCTCTCACTTTTGACATGAAAATAGGCGCAGAGAAAGATGGTCGCTGTCGAGAAGAAATTTATGCATTTTCCAGATTAGAGAAATGTTTACTAAATAAAAAAAAAATTAAATATATTAGCTTCTCAAAACTTGTCACTTACAGCAATATCTTGAAACTCGTGTCTTTATTATTAAGAAAGATTTATAGTTTTATTTCATATAATTTTGATTTTTATCTTATTGAATTTACGAATCTGTAGTCTTGAGAAGATAGAATTGCGCAATAAAAAAAATTCAGTACATTGAAAACCTTTTCAATGTATAAATTTTATTATGTCAAAATAATACTCACTTTAAATTTAATATAATGTGCATGACATTCCACATCATAGAAAACTGAAAATGCTCTTAAAGGGAAAAATATATTTGTTTTGAAATAAATGTATTTTTGGTTTTGAATTCTGTATATAAAGATTCTTTGATATATCATTTTAGAGATAGAGTAAATAATTCAGCATATGATTTAGAAAAAGCCTATATCATGATAAAAGATGTAAAATTATTAAAAAACCTTTTATGATCTATCACGTTTATATCTTAGCAATTGTTTGTGTAGAAGAGACAAAGACCTATTACTAAATATATAGTTTGATTGTTTTTAACGTCTCACTTAGAAGCAGCAAGAGAGCTATTGGCAACGGACCTCGTAATTTTGAGTCACGATCAAGTAACGAGGGCTACACCTGAGCTGGCAGACTCTTTCGTAATTTCTACACCAACTCAAAGTGAGGATTTTGAGCCCTGATAGCTTAAACATGCATCAGTCCTTTTACACGACGGGTTTAGTATTAGATGATAAATTAGAACTAAATTCAAAAAAATGATGAAATTCAAGAATCTCTTCATCAAATATTTAAATTATTAAAGAATTACAGTTCGACATCAATCCTAAAAACGCACATATAATTTAAGTTGACTAAACATTTGAAACAGATGTGTTAGATACACTAGGAAAAGTAAAACTTTTTACAATGGTGTAAATTTGTATGGAAGTTAATAAAAAATTTAGATGTATAAAAGAAACTTTTTTGTTTCTACACAGTTACGTACATTTCTCAAGCATCCTTTTTTCTATCGTTCATTTCAATATCATATGCATTGATATAATTTAAATGTGTAAGTGATGTATTTTATTCGCATGGTTGCATTGTGATAATTCTCTTATCTTTTAACACATTTTAAAAACCTATGATTTGTACATTTTGAAGCTGAAGCATAATAGTTACAAAGCGGTTGATTTGTACAATAATAAAAAAAACGTAGCTTTATTCCTCTATGTAAATTACAGGCTGTAATTGTGCAGAGAAAGAAATTCAGATTTCTTTGTTGATAGGTCAAGGATTATATATACATATATATATATATATATATATTAAATTCAAAAATAAACACATCTATATTAGTTTGAAGTTAAAAGTTTTAAAAAACGTTAAATCATAACTAAATATTAACAATAAAGGCCTGAATCAAACCAAAAATAGAAAGATAAAAAGTGAAAGATGGTACAATAAACAAAATGATGTAACTAAAATAGAAAAATTATACTTTTAATAGAAAGAAAATTTAGGAAATAAATAAAAATTGGTAATGTTGCAAAAATTGTAGGAAGTGAAACTTTTAAAAAGTAAAAAAGTATTTAAGAAAAGTTAACAAATAACTGAAACGAAAGAGTTATCGAAAACACAAAAGATAAACCAAAAAGATCAAAAATTTTGCTTGTACAACTCACCACGTGTGTGAAAACTACAAACATAATGTGCCAAACGCAAAAAATTTGAAAATTAACTTTTAAAAGAAATTTGAATTTAGAATAAATATGTACTGACTTGTACAAAATCCATGAATGCTATATTTCAAATCACACAAAAACTCGAAAAATCATAAAAATGAATCAAAATAGCCTTGAAGCCCAAGGCGCAATTTCCTCTTCCCACGTGAAGAACAAAAGTCTCTAACCGTTGTTACACACAATGCCAACACTGAACTCTAGAAACAACCAATCAATTGTTCAAAGCTCCCACATTTTTTATAGAAAACATAAAAAAATTACTATTAAAACAAAAAACAATTATTTAAAACCGAATAAAAACTAACATAATCAAAATATTATTCAAAGAAATCTAAAATACAAGGCTAACTAATTATTAAATTTAAAAATGCAAGAAAATCAATATACAACAACCCCATCCATCAAACTAATTCTTAACATAAAAATAAAAATTTATAAGAATTGTATTAAAAAGAAGTTTTTTGCATAAAAAAATAAAATAACATAAAAATCATAACATAAAATTTTGTAAAGAATAGATTTAGCCACCTAAGGTGCACTTTTTTTTATAATTATTATTAAATTACTCAATTAAATATAAGAATTAGAGTAAATGATGAAATATCAAGAAATGGACAACATTAAATTTTTCCGATATTAAAATTAAAGGAAAAATTAAGTTATGAAATTGAATATGTTTAAGCTAAATTCAATTAAAATTAAAGCAAACGATAAAAAAAAATTGAAAAATAATCTGGTACGCTAAAATTGATTCACCTAAAACAATAAATAGCCCATTAGGTGGTTAATAATAATAATAATAAATAATAATAATAATACTAAAAAGGCAAACACGTGCATATATATATGTATATATATATATATATATATATATATATATATATATATATATATATTAGTTGTATCCCAAACAGTTTCTTTTAAGTAACATGCTCCTATGTATTAGCTCCAATCTTGCAGTGGGTATCAATATCGTATTATTTTTCAAATGGTTTTAATTACCTATTAATTCAGAATATATTCACTACCTTATTATTAAGTGTTCCTAGATCCATATATATATATATATATATATATAAAAGAAAAATTCTATATAAATATCCATAACATTTTATATGGTATATATGATATAAATTATTAGATCTCTGCAGAATATGACCGATTCTCCAAAGTTAAATGTTGCTATTATAATATCTAATAATAACGAAGTATTTTTTCTTTATGAAAATCTTAAATATTTTAAAACGTTTTTCTGAATTTCACTTGGTATGTGTGTGTGTGTGTGTCATCAAATTTTCGATCGTTAATTTAACCAACTTCCCATCAAGCTAGAAATCTGAAACCTTGGGAATCGTTCTCACTAGCCTAACAATACGATATTTGGACATTTGCGACAAGTTTTAGCTAGTATTTTCTTCAATAATGCAGTTTATCCCAACCACTTGGCGCGATTTCAAAAATTGGCATCAAACTTGGCGATTTTTTTGTTTGGCTGAACGTTAAGTCCGTAAAACGGACCAGGGTAGCCACATTTGGCAAAATACTGCCAAATAATTCTTGTCGCCAAGAGTGATTGGGTTAAACTGCATTCCAACCATTTAATTTACCGAATTAATTAATTAATTTTAGTTACTTTTAACGTTTTTATGTATTTCACTTGGTTCGTGTTTCTGTGTGTGTGTGTGTGTGTCATCAAATTTTCTATCGTTAAATTAACCAACTTCCCATCAAGCTAGAGTTCTGAAATTTCGGGAACCGTTCTTACTTGCCTAACAATGCAATATTTAGATATTTGCGACCAGTTTTAACTAATATTTCAATAATCTTTCTTAATAAATTTTGCCACTGTATAAAAACGTTGGTTTTTATCTCGAATTATTATTTTCTGTTGATGTTATGTAGTTTCCTTGAATTCCTTAGTAACATATTTACAGTTCCTAAACGGAATTCTTACAATTTCCATTTCAAATTTACATGTCCTTTTAAAACTAAACTATCAAGTGTTGTTAAAATATCTGTTCAATAGTTTTGGAAACTTTTACAGTAAACTCGAAATTATTTATTATCTTTCGAATTTATTTAGTAATAAATACAACCGATAAAACTCTGCGATACATTCACCAACTTATTAAATTAATTAAAACATGAAGCATACCAGTAAAATTTCCATAATGTTTAAAGTTTGCGTGAACAATGTAATGGTTGCTTAAAAATATAGTTTGAATGTACTTTCAAGCTATGACGAAAAATTGAAATGCTTCCTAGAAAGACTTTAGATGAATTAGCAAAAATTGCTGGACATTCAGCACTTTTTCGCCGCAGCTAAATACATATATATTCAGCCGCAAACTTACACAACCTAAATGGAATTTCATTATGTAAATAGCATTCTTCAAAAAAGGATTTTATTCTTCGTGTTAGAAATAAGTTTCCTTTATAGCAGGCGTATTTCATTCTAAATTCTACATGTGCATAGAATATTAAGAAAGTATATCGATTTTAGTTCAAATAAGAACAAATTCTTTTAAAAAGATTTCTTTTTTAAAACTATCTATATCTTTTTCTCTTCACACTCCAATACATTTTCTTTTTCTAAACTTTTTCTCCTCTAGTGCCTTAACTATCAATAGGATATCTTTTGAATAAAGCCCATTTTAAATTGGCCAATCGTTTTATTTGTATCGATTGAAATCCTGAATAATAATTTTATACACCAGAAATAAAATGATCCAATTCAATTCACGAATTCTTGAAAACACTTTTAAATAATCTCTGAACCGTATAAATGGGGAACGCGGGAGTCAAAAGAAATTCATTTTCATTTCAAGTCAACACGTTTTTCTCATCAATTGTTTTTATATTCCAACCTATGATTCATACCAAAGAAAACAACGCCACGTGCCGACAAAATCTAATTTTATTTTTTTAGAAGCACGTACTCATTTTTCTTCGCCCACTTTTATTGATCTAAGATAAATTTCTTGATATTTTTTGTAGTGTTTACCAATTGTAATGTTTGAATAATTTGAAGATAGATCCGCATAAAGATTAATCATATTTTTTAAATTATTTTCAATGATTCTAAATCTTTTTTATTTCATGGACACCGTTCTATATTTGATCCAAGAAATCTTTTGCGCATTCTGGACTTCTGTATTACATTGCATAACTCTATTAAGGTGTGTAATCATATACCTTTATATTAGTATACTGTGGAATAACATTTAACAACGATTTTTTTTAATTCTGTTCTACGGAAGAATTATTTTAAACTTCTTGCATATCTGTAATTTTTAATAATTTCATGCATTTCCTGGAGGGAAAAATCTTTGTGACATAATTCAAAATCAGTTTTACATTAATCGTCTTTGATTATAGATTTCAAAAATTTTTCTTCTGTTACGGCAAATTTGTCTTGCTAAATCAAGCAGCAATTTGTATGCTGATAGAAAATTGAGTTTCTAGATAGTCAGTACTAAGTTTAAGTAATATCGACTTAAGTTTGTATATACTTGGTACTGGAGCTCTATCTTAATAAATTCATTTTTCTCGTTTCAGTATTGTTACACTTGGCAAAAATAGAGTCACTAAAAATTCGTGTATACCTTTAGAATTTTTCTTATTAAAAATATTGAAGAGAATCAATGCCATTTAAAGAAAATCATACGCATGTTATTATTACGCCTTACTTTCTTAACACATTGACTGCTACGCGAGTTAATAAGAAAATATTTCTGTCACGCTTCGCGAACCTGTGAGAAAACCTCCGTCAAGTAACATACTATCCATGTACGAGTTGTTTCTGATCACAGCAGAAGAAATATTTTAGAGCATGCATTCAGTTAAAGTTCTTCTCTTAAGAACGAAGTATTTAAGAAAGCGTAAGGGATTCCGAATTTATTTCGCCTTTTTCAAATACTTAATTTTTAGTGACTGGTTAAAACTACGTATGGCTAAAAAGTTTTTCAATGAAAATTGTTGCCTAATTTTTTTTAAAATGTGAAGAAGAAAAACAACAGAGATGTATTTAATGCATCATATAACAGTGAAGAAGGAACCTGTTACAGTGACGGAGATTTACAAAAATTCGAACAGTATTGATGGTAAAGGAGATTTTTCAGGAAGATACAGTGGTTTGATCAAATACATTTATCGTCACCCGAATACAGAATACGCGGCTTGACCAAAAATTTTGCCATTACCCGAAAACGGATAATGTCGTGGTCAACTAGTTAACTAACGTTTTGAAAAAAAATTCTCTTATTTAGATCCTTGCAATAAATCTTCCATTTGTCAGATTGTCAGGATAAGGCGACTTTTATTTTTTAAGAAGATAAACTACAACCATTTGTCTTCTCATATCACTGCTTCGGAGCTAACACTAAATACTGGGGCTTGTTTCTGATTGTTAGCATATTTCGTAGTTATTCAAAACTATTACACTGATACATAATATTTTAAATGACATTTTTACAAACATTTAATCCATTTTTTGAAACATTTTCTGCTTTGAAGATTTTACAAATTAATTATTTTAAAGCGTTGTCAATTTTTTATGACGACAAACTTTTATGTCTTTCGCTGTGATATTTCTTCCACAAATTTGTTTTTTAATTTCGCTGAATGTATATACATAGATTCCTGTCTCTGATTTTGCGGTTGCTTTAGCCATAGATTTTCTACTCGTTCCAGATTAAACATAAACTCTCGAATCTGTCTCCCTTCTAACATTTAATTAATTTATCAGATTTATTGACAATATTATAGCTGAAAAATATCGGCAGAAATGGAAAAAGAACCTTTTTATTTCTTCAGAATTCGAAATTTTTATTTAATTATCAACAATATCAAAAATTTATACTCCGTTTCTTATATAATAAAATGTTCTACAGTAGGAAGATTGCAAATTATTTGGATAATGGCTTAAAAAACAATAAAAGAGTAAAAACGCCGCAATTGTTTCTATTGCAAAAAATACACAGTAAATATTTCACTACCCAACCACAAAAAAGAGCCCATGTTTGCTAATGGCCATGATGTTTTAAAATCTATACAAACGTTTGATGTTTGTATTTCCTACAACCTCTTCATTAAATTATTTAAATAATTGATATCTGTGCATTAAGTGATTACAAGAATTCCTTAAACATAACATGTTCAGTTATTTGCTACCATTTATTCAATAATCCTCATATTTTCTAATGACCTTGAAATTTTTACATACGCAATTCATAGAACAAGATTTACATTATTTTTATAAATATCATTTTACAATAATAAGACCTGTATTACAACCATTATATGAAACCGTAATTGTGACCGGAAACGGCGACGGAGAAACGAAGCGGTAACCATGACATTAAGTAGCGACCGTTACGCGAAGCAGGTACTGTTCCGCAAAACAGCAACGGTGACGAGAACCGCTAACTGTCCCAAGATGCAGCGGAAGTGATGAAAACCGGAATAGTGACGGTAATATGAAACGATATCTGTGAGATGGAGCAACGACTACTATATGGTAACTGTAGCTGATAGATGGGACGAAAAAGTCTACTTTGATGAGCTTAAATTATATAAAGCTCGTGTTTGAAAGGAATAAAAGAATAAAGCTATTGCAAGCAAACTTGCCACCCAACGAGCGGACAGCTTTCTCATCCCTAAATATTGATTCAATATATGACAAACACGTTCTTTGGGCGTTTTCATAGAATCTGCTACCTATTTCACTTTATTTCGAGGGTCGTCTACCACAATTTGGTGAACTGTAGCGATGTTATCATTAGTGGTTGCAGTTTTGGACGTCCTGAAAGTATATCGTCTCCCAAGCTGGTACAGGCCACGTTTAAATTCAGCTGCCCAAAATTTCACATTGGTAATGATGGCGCAGAGTCCCCGTGTCCTTTTTCGACTTGCATAGACCCATTGACCTACAAAAACAAACATTCAATGACAGCTCCTTACTCGATTTTTTTCCATTTTTACAAAAACACTCACAACGACTTGCTCAAACGATTATCAAACCACAACTGCGCATCCAAAATGGCTGAAATTTTGGATAGTAACTAACAAAAGATGCGTAACCACATTCCCTAGCTCTTATTGACTTGAGCTGCCATCTTCATGTTGATATCGGAAACCTTTCAAACCACCCTTATATATATATATATATATATATATATATATATATATATATATATATATTATCCAATAAATTTTTTAAATACTTATATACATCACAAATATATTAAACATCTTTGCGAATCGTGATCCAATTTCAAATCCACCACACAACAATAGGTCCACAAAGTCGGCTTGTTAGTGGTCTAGCCGTGAAGAATATATTTATTTACATTTACACAGCTTACATTTTTACTCACTCTCTGGACCGTTATACTCCTTTACCATACAACTTATTACCAACCAATTGTTTGCATCCTTTTACATTTTATTACCAATCAAACAATGATTTAAATCTTTTTTTTAATTTATATGGTGATGATGTGTTATATTTTTTTCATTTTGAGTATTTGATATACATCTTGAAGCTTAAAGAAAATTCCGTCTTACTACTCACATATTTGAATCTTCATTTCTTTGAATTTTGTAAGTAATTTTTATATTTTGATCTGTTGATAATTTTTAGAATGATAGTTTTTATTTTGTAAATTTTATCATTGAAATTTTTTGCATTTTTTAATCATTGAAATCTTTTGCAATTTGGATTTCCCAATTCAGCCTACCAGGAATTATAGATTTTATTTTTGTAGATTTTATCGCTGAATTTGTTTGCATCTTTTAATCATGAACTCTTTTGCAATTTGGATTTCCTAATTCAGCCTACCAAGTCGCAAAGGGGGAAGGTTGGTACCATTAAACTAGTTTAACCCCGCTTAATCGGTCCTCAGCCCGATATTGCTTTTTGACTTGCTGGGTTCCATATTTTCATTTATTTTTCTTTCATTGTTACATTTCTTTCTGTCTTTTTGTCTTTTTAAATATTTTAAATTATTCTTTCATAGATTTTCAGTATATATATATATATATATATATATATATATAACTAGAATTCTAATAGGGAAATATACATTAAACTAAATAAAAGAAGAAATCATAATATTAAATTTAATGTTTAATAGTTATTGTAAAAAAGTTGAAAAAATAAAAACACATTAACTAAATTAAAACTATTAAATTATCATAAATGAATATTTAAATTTAAAGATTTACGTAAGAAAATATATTAATTATAAGAAATATAGTAATGATAAAAGCACATAAAAAGACAGGTACATTAAAAAGAAAACTTTAAGAATTAAAATCATTTAAAATTAGACTTGATTAAAAAATAAGCTAATTAATACTTTCAGAAACTTAGGAATCTGGTGTAGCTTATATACTAGCATTAAAGATTAAACCTTCACTAATAGCGTCATAAAAATATTGGTAATATCCAAATTCATAATCCAAAGAGAAAAATCCCCTCACAGAGAAAAAAATCACATCAATATTCTTACATTTTAAAATATAAAACCATAGGGAATAAATAAAAAAAAAACTATCAATATCTTTTATCATTTAAACAAAATAAGAAAGAAAATACAACAAAAAATAAATTCAATTAAACAAAAAGTAACTCATACAAAATTTAACTAACCTACATAGAAAAAGCCTACTGATTCCTAAAACTAATTTTGGCAGTAAAAAAAGCAATACTTTAACTATAAGTACTACCATTTGTGCTACAAATTATAATTCAAAAACTTGGGCTATAATCTATAATTTTAAACTCTATTTAAATCTGCACAAATAAATATTTTTAAAAAACCTTTAACATCCAAAAAGAACAAAGAATTTATTTAGATTAAAAAGAATTAAAAACGAATGAATTCTTTTTTAAAAGAAAAAAAAACGAAAGTAAAATATGGAAATTTAAAAAAAAAATTAATTAAATTTATGATTTATAATTCTTATTTTTTTAAATTGGTATTTGGAAAATTAATAGGATCGGAAACCTTTCAAAACACCCACTATATACATATTACAGAATTTATTTAATATATAGATTGAAAATATATAGATCTATTAACTAATTTAATGTTTCGTAGAATGTATTTGTATAAAATATCTCTGAAAATCATGAGACTTATATTGCTTCCATGGAAAGGAATTTTAATTACAAAAAACCATATCTGTCTTTTTATCAGAAATATTACTATATATCCTTCTGTACATAATTTTTAAATTAATATCTAAATTTTTAGTTCCATAAATATTTTATTGGTTTGTATTTATTTCATATAAGAATGGTAAAAAGATAAATCAAATTTAAAATGTTGGTTAAATTTATTTTCAGAATTTATGAGATCATCAATATATTAAACTGTGCATGATTATTATCATCTATAAAATTTTGTTGATAGAAAAGTAAATATATATTGCCAAGGTCATTACTAGCAGGACGATCTTGTGGTATGCCTCTAATTTTTTATCATTAAAATTATATACTTTTCTTTAAAAACTTAAATAATAAGAAATTTTAATTTTTCATATAAAAAGAGCTATCAGTTTTAAATTTTTTTAAAAAAATTAACAACAAAATTAATTAAAACTTCAATACCTATTGAATTAAATAGTTCTTTAAAATCTTTGTTACATATTTAGTAAATTTCCTTATCATTAACATGTTATTTAATTTCATAACAATTTTTAATAATAACTGACTTATCCAAATCATCAATAGTTTTTTGCACAATATTCTGTAAAATTTTAACTACTTTAGTAATGTAAGCATTAAACCTATTAGTAACAGTCCTAAATTTAATAGGAACTTCATAAAATTTAATTGTGAAAGAATGAGGAAATTTAGCATCATTAATATTATAATCTATTTTCTTCTTAAAGTTCAATCCTATTAGTAATTTATTTAACACTAATTGTTACTTTAATAAAAAAAATCATTATTAATAAGATGCTTATTATTCAAGGTAGAGTACAGTTTTTTGCATGCAATAGCATAACTTCCTGAGACCTTATCCACATAAAAAATTACAAATTCATTCTGGAGCTTTTTATTGAACTCTTTAGATCACTAAAACTAGTGTTTGCTTAATCTTTTAATCCAAATGTTTAATCTCTTCATTTATAAAGTATTCTCTAAGGGCTTCAATAAGTAAACAATATTTCATAGCCAACAATTTATAACCATTTTTATTTTTTTCTTAATATAGCTAAAAGTAATAAGTTCTAAAACTCACATATTTATTCATAATATCTGTAAAAAAATTTCTTTTATATTAACATAGGTCTAAAGGAAAGTTCTGTCGGTTTTTCTACATTAAATTCAAACAGATGCATTTTTACCAGTTTTTATTTTCAATCAATGATGTAATTCCTCTCGTTATCAACAGCCTTTTGTAATTTAGTGAGCAAACTTTTTATGTCAGATCGATAAAAATCAATTGGTTTTTGAGCTAAATATCTGGAGATGGTATTTTGGCCATCATCCAAATTTTCAAATTTTTTGCAACTTAAAAAATTGTTGCAGTGATTGGAATATATGAAAATTTGATGGCACAATATCGGGTGAGTATGGTGGGTGAGGCAAACCTCCCATCCCAATTTATTAATTTTTTCCAGAGTTCGTCTTGTGCAGTGTGGTCTTGCAGAATGACACCTTTTCTGTTGACGATGGCTGAGCAGTTTTCAATTAAATATTGATTTACTTGATCCAATTGTTCTCAGTAAAGATCTGCGGTCACAGTTTGTCAAAGTTTCGGCACTTCAAACGGAACAACCCCGTGAATAATCTACCAAACACAGAAAAGTGCCTTAGCTGTACTTCTTGGCGATTCATTTGGAGAGAGCTACTGCCTTTTGTATTTTGGATTATCATAGAGGACCCATTTTTCATCTCCAGAGATCAAGCAATAAAAAAAATCTTCTATATTATGCCGCTGAAGCAATAAGTTGCAAGTGGTGGATCGGTTAGCTTTGTTTTCTTCGGATAGATTATGCGTTACCCAAACATCTGGTCTTACTTTAGCAATCTGCTGCAAATGTTCGTGGATGGTCGACCAAGTTTGGGTAAGAGTGTTTGACTGCTTCTCGATTGTCTGACACGGATTTCTTTCACTTCCTATCCTTAACATGTCATTGTCTAAAGTTGTTGGGCTTCCTGAACAGTACGAGAGTGGGAAAGACCGAAATTATCGGATTTGAACTTAGGAAACCACCTTTGTATTTATGAATGTATAATGGATTTGGATAAATATATCGTAAATATTTTTGGTTGCAATCATTGCGTTACTACGCATGTGAAATTCAAAAAGCTTATAATGTCGAATATGTACCTCTTCTGGTATTTGTCTGGATATTTTACCTAAAATTGCAAGAAATAAAAATATTTAATTATTTACGAGAAAACAAGTCAGTCTAACCTTAAAATGTCTTTAAGACGACTTTGCAGTACATAATGAACTGATAAATGATTAATGAATATCAACATCCACAGAAACTGACAGAATTTTCCGGTAGAATTAATATTTAGATTACCAATAATAAAATGCTGGCATTCACCTTTTACAATTTTATCATGGTTTTCATATTTGCATACGTCATTGATCAGTGAATTTCTTCAGTATTATTATATTTGTAAATTACCCCTCCCTCATTTTTATTATATTTAAATGTTTTTTTTTTATATTAATATTATCAATAGGAATTAATTTTTTATATTTATTCAGAATATTATTAAAATTAATAATTTATTTTATCGAAATATTTATTCTTGTATTTGGTACTACAATAGTCAATATTTTGATTTTCAGAATTACTTCTACAATACCATATTTATAAACTAAAAATTTAGCATATATATATATATATATATATATATATATATATATATAATTTTTGCAAACATAGAAATTAAACTATAGTCATTTACGCTAAACAAATCATCAACCGCAGGTAAATTTACTGAAAGCACTCAAATAATTTGATAAATTTTATTATAAGAACCCTGCAGGAAAAATCCAGAAAGCAGCAACTCCATTATAAATTGATCACACTATGTTACAGAATGAAAAAAAAATCATTTAATCTCTCTTGCGCTCTTAAAGCTATAAAAATATGTCGAATATTTTCCTCACAAGTCAGAAGTGAAAATTACGACTCTTGGAGAATTGAAGGAATGCCTCGTAAAATATGTAATAAAGACCGAACATTAACACTGGAATGAATAAAACAAACTCACGTGAAATCACCAGACTTCCGTAGATAAAATGAAAGAAAATGATGCTTCTTGAATAAAAGATTCAATATTTAATATTAAAAAAATGTTTTTCATTTATTCTTTTCTGAAATTTTGTCTTGAATTGTCTCTACATAAACGAGACATAAAACTTTGAGAAAAGAAAGGAATAAACGGATAAAAGCATTAAAAAAGTATTCGAAAATATTTCGTAAATTTGTGGGGGGAAACATTGAAAGAGTTACATTAAATATAGAGCATGTCTAAAATTTAACATTGCGATAAATCGACTTCCCATACTATTAATATTCCTTTAAGACTGTTTATATATTGATTTGGCAGTGCATGTACTTTAGTGATTTCCAATTCTTTATCACTACTTTTTGATTCTGTCAATGCCTTATTGATAATCTCATAACTTGTTTGCATAACAGAATATTTAATTCAGTAAACTGTTTTTGAGAACTTGAAATTTCATTTACGGATTTGAAAAAATTATATATTCCTTCTCGAAATATATTTAGGTTATAATGTATATACAACATGAAATAATGTATGGATATTTCTCAGTTTGTTTATTTTATTTTGATAGTTTAATAATGTCTTCCTAAAGACAACACGACGTCTGTACGTGACGGATCTCAAAAAGTGTTTCTCAGAGTATGAACATTTCTCATTTATTTGTATCCTTATATCGAATAAATGAAGAAAAAAGGAAGGCAAAATAAAAATTTTACATCTTGTAATGATGAAAAGAGAAAACTTTCTGTAAATTTTCAAGAAAATTAAAATGGAAATACATATCTTTACTATTATGTTCGAAATTCCGCAACAGTGCAAAAGGACTATATGTGAGAAAAACTTTGATTATAATTTTAAAACCTCCGACTCCAAAGCTCAATATTAATTATATATTTTTCGCAAAAAGAGTTTTTCTAGTGCAAATGTCAACAGTTAAGAAATATTATGAAATAATTCGAGATAAAAACCAACGTTTTTAAAAACAACGTTTTTTATATGGCGGTAAAGTTTATTAAAAAAATTATTTGGCGGTATTTTGCCAAATGCGGGGTGAATTTTAAATATATGATCCAATAAATAAATGTGTGTTTTAAATATATGGTCCGCTTCGTGGACTTAACATCCAGCCAAAAAAAATCGCCATGTTTGGCAATTTTTGAAATAACACCAAATGGTTGGGCTAAATTGCATTATTTAAAAAAAAAGAAATATTAGTTAAAACTTGTCACAAATGTTGGAATACTGCATTTTTAGGTGAGTAAGAACGATTCCCAAAGTTTCAAAGCTCTAGCTTGAAGGGAAGTTGGTTAAATTAACGATCGAAAATTTGATGACACATACACTCTCTCTCACACACACACACACCAAGTGAAATACAGAAAAACGTTGTAAAAAATGAGACTGACGTAGATTTCGTTTCAAGGCTTAGTTTATATCTTGCTTTGAATCGTATCATAATTGTCTAACGAAATTTTTATTCCAAGTCATTTGAAAGTAAATTGTTTCATTTTTTTTATGAACTTATACGTCAAAAGCCCTTTTAAGAAATTTTAGGCTTCAATTTCGCTCGAGGATATTACCTGGAAGAGTTTCACAAAATGTGTTAAAAATTTATCGAGGGAAGTATTCGAAGTTGGTATGAGAAAAGTCATTGTTAGTCTGAAAAGGACACTGGAACAAATTATAAGGTTGAAATTTTATAAAATAATAAAAGTATTGAAAAAGGAAATATTTCGAAATTATTATTTATTTAAGTAAATATGTTAAGAATGTCTTTTGCTAACGCTAAAAGCATGGCTCAAGCTTGAAACACTTTTAATCAGAAAAACTTCCATAAGCATATATATATATATATGTGTGTGTGTGTGTAATATATGTATTTATACATTTACGTGTGTGTGAGAGTATGTATATATATATATATATATATATATATATATATATATATATATATATGTATGTATGTATGTATGTATGTATGTATGAGCCGTTTTCTTTGAAAGTGGTGTAAGTGTATTTTATTTCATATGGAGATATTTAAGGTTTTTCACTTGGATAATTTGAAAAATATGGATATATATTATTACACCAGTTTTTTATTTTTTAAATATTAAATTGATTTAAATTTACAATGTAATCATTTTTTTTAAATATGATTAACAAAAATTTATGCTTTTAATGACTTCAAAAGGACTTACACCACTTTCCAAGTCAGCAAAAATTAAAAATCTTAAATTTACAAAATGTTAATTACGGGATCTCAATTGAAACAAGCCAATTTCTTTTTATGAAATTTTTATTAAGTACTTCAACAATAAAAAAAATAACAAAATAAAAAGGCTTTATTTCAACATTTTTATACAGTGACTTTATATTCTATAATAAACGGGGAGAAATCGAAATTCCGGGAAACTATAAAAATATTTATGTCATTTACAATGTTACCACATATATAAGAATGTATTAAAGAAATTATGTAGTACAATTTTGAACTAAATAGTAGTATGTCTCTGAGGAAAGTGGACATACACCATTTTCAAAGTAATTACATTTGTTACTTTCAGATTTTTTTGGAAAAAGTTTATAAATAAAAAGTTCATAGTAAATTGTATTCATTTTTATCATTAACTAAATTTTGGTCAAAAGGGACTTACACCACTTTCAAAGAAAACTACTCATATATATATATATATATATATGCAGTAAAACCATTAAGTCGAACCCTTTTTACTCAGATTTTCTGATAACCTGGATAGGTTTGCACTGAGAATTTTTTTTTCAAATTTGAAAAACGAATTTCACACTTCCATAATAACATTCATTTGTTTCATCCCCCTTATTTTAAAAAGAAATGGTTTTTTTTTTGTTGCATTCTTCTAGCAGCTGTGAATATACGAAAAGAAAGTGGGAGGGAATATTTTACAAATATTTTGCAGTCAGCGAAATGTCGGATACTCTTCTTATTACCAATGATAAAGACCATTGGTGCTACATAGTCTAAATGGAAATTGCAATGAAACAATCATGAGCAAACATAAGTGTTCAAAAAACAGAAGTCTTTATGTTCTGTAAATATGACGCATTTACTCTATTTGTTCAACACAAAGATCATATTCTGCAAATATGTTTTATTTTATTTCTCTTTCCCTGTTAACCTGGATTTTCGATATCCCTGACCGGCTGCGGTCTCAATGAATCTTACTAACAGTACAATATAATAAAAAATGATATAGGATTATAAAATATTTATCTTTCGAAGAGAATATTTGTTCCTTGTTTGATTCCTATTATTTTACGACATTCATATATAATTTGTCATTCTAATCGCTATTTTACAAAGAATTACAAGAATAGCACTTTCAATGAATTGGTAGCCTTAACTAGTATATTTATATTATTAGGGAAAGAAGGAAATATTTTCAAATAGGAAAGATGAAATTTTAAAAAGTTCATTTTACTTCATTTTTAAGTATTATTCTATTGTTCAATTATTTTTCGTTCCTAAGATCCTACTATTATTTCTAAAATTTGTTTATCAAAATGGATGAAACCGACTTTCTTGAAATAATTCGAGAAATTAGATTGATATTTTGAATTACGTCGTTTCTTCTGAAGACGAATATTACCAAACTCCGATGTAGTTATTACGTGGTTAAACCTAGGATATGTTAGTTGGTTGGCAAAATTAATGTCACACCTGAAGCAGCACGAGGGCTATTGGCGACGGACCTCGTAATTTTGAATCTCGGCCAAGTGACGAGGATGACACCCGTGCTGGTAGCTCCCTTTCCTAACTTCCACACTATGCCAATGGGAGGACTTTGAGCCTTTATAGTTTTAACGTGAATCAGCCCCGTCTTTAGTGGCATCAAGGCTCGAACTCATTACTCGACGAAAACCGCCAGCCGCGAGTCCGCGACCATAACCTCTACGCTATCGCGGCCAAACCTCGGATAAAAAGATTGTTTTTGGAAAAAATTCAGCTTCGCTATTCTATTTCTATTCAGGGGACTTTTTCCATTTTCTTTTTGTTACGCTATGCATTCGTATACCTCGATATGTGTGTGCGTGAGAGCTACTTACTTTAGATACCCTTCTCAAACTGAATGTCTTACGGATTGTTTAGTAAAAGGAGATGTTTTGGTCTTAATTAATCTTAAGTGAGTTTAACTCCCTGAGAGCTATAGAACAACTAGAATCACACAAAACAAGTACATGCCTCTTAAAGTTGGATAAAAATGCATGTCATAACGATTACGCCTTGCACTATAAAATATTTGATGAAAAAGCGAGGATCTTTAAGGGGACTTAGTACCTTACGAAATCAAAAGTTGAACATTTTGACAAACTCTCTCTTTTTTCGATTCTTCATAAAACAACAATTTTTGCTCCTTTCAGTATGAAACTTTGCCAGTTTGTGTAATAAAATGTATAGTTTAAAATATAGTGTCAAGTTTTGCTATTAAATTAATATACTTTCTGATACAACATGAAATATGCGTACAAAAATTTGAAAAATAAATTAGCTTACTTTACGTTACCCACAAAGATAACTTTTGAAAGATGTACAGTAAAACCATAATTCTTATACCAAATTGAAGCTCAATAATGACCTTATTCTGTAAACCTCAAATTTTAAATTTATTTTACATTAAAAAGTTACCAAGTTTGTATTTAGTAACTTTTTTTTTGTATCATGTTATAAAATAAAATCTAATCATCCTATTAACAAAATTGAGGTTCACAGAATAAAGATTTACAAGTACAACACTCATGTAAAATTTGAAAGCTCTGCATGCAAAAGATTTTTTTTAATCCTGTGGGAAAGTGTGAAAATAGCAAACTGAGAAAAAGAGGTTTGTTTACATTGCATTACATAGAACAAGCCACTTTAGACATTTACATTTTTTGTTGTACAGGGCGTAATAATTGTTGGATTTTGACGCGGTTTATTTTAAAATGCTCCTAACATTTAGTACTATTTTTTAAAATCAAATTTGAAAAATCAAAGTTTTGAAGGTGCAAAGGTACTAAGTCCCCTTAAGTGAACTTTTGATTTTCATTGAGAGTGTAAGTAATTGCTTCCATGGACTGCAAACAGCGAAGACGTGATTGTAGAACTTTTAATGAGACTTGGAGGGTGAAGGCCTTTCTTGAGAGAAGACGAACGATGGCAGACATGTCTCATTTACTCCAAGTAATCAGTATTTGAATAAAGAGGCTTCGAACTGACTTGTTTCTACACATAAAGGAAACCTTTCATGTTATTCGCTTCCACATTGTTCAAGTTAGCCAATACGCCACTCCAATTGAAATATCGATCGAACAATAATACTTTAGACGATTTAATCAAATTTTCATTTGAAATTTTGTGAGTTTGTCATATTTTCATTAAAAATAACATGCTATTGGGAGGCTTTGGGTATTTGTGCTATTTTGCTATGTATTAAAGTTTAAAAAATTGCTAATTCATTATGTTGTATGAAATTGTGTTTCAATTTATAACCATGAAAATTTTACATTCAATGCTTCTTTTTAAGATTAAATTTAATTTTAGTTGAACGTGTATGGTATTTTGAATAAAAAAAAATGTCTAAAGAGTTGTTAATGTAACTTATTTTATGTATTTAAAAATTTTAATATTATATAAGTTAAGGCTCCCGTCTACCCGCCATTTTGATTTAATCAGCTTAATGTTAATCCTATAGAATTTCGACTTGAATTCACCCATTTTTATTATTTGATCTATTTGAATGCAATAAAGTGCATCTGAAAGAGCAAAAACAGTATGCTTCGTTCAGTTGTATTGCTGAATAAACTATTGACAAATGTATTACTGAAAGACATTATGAGTTGACATTGAATAAAAACTATCCTATATATTTATTTCTTGAATAATTTCTGCTTGGTTTAAGTATCCAATCAACTTTATACTCAAATTCATTTCTTTACGTTGAATGAAAAATGTATTCAATTTCCATTC